>BPTQ01000002.1:260030077-260327834 GCA_019973895.1 Chrysanthemum seticuspe | reverse complement strand
ATATAAGCCCCGCAAAAGTCATAATAAGCACGGAAATTACATACTAGCACCTCACATGGGGTGTTTGGATACTCACATCTCTCTCGGGTGTATATGAAATATAACAAATTGAAAATGGAAGATAAACACTCATTAACCGGTCCTAGTACATAGATTACCATAGGCTTGAGAATAGATCAAACCTCCATCGCTTTGGCGTAAGCACCTAGGAAAGACTATCAAAGAGGTCTTTAAAGGGTTGTATCATTAGGCTTACGGTAGGGAAACAAAGGGTTTGGTGGGATAGGCTATTTAGTGGTGGCAAGTCAAAAATCTCTATGTTAAATGCATACGAAGAATGGCGTTGCTAAGCCAAGACTAGACACTCTAGACTCTAGCTAACTGAAATAAACAAACATAAATTAAAAGGATAGATGTAGGATGGTAGCCCGTACGTCTTTTTTTTTTTACATACACTTTTACTCTACCATCCTCTACGGTAACATCAAGATGATAGGGATTTATAGGCACATCCCTACACTTGAGTTTTTATTACTCTAACACTAATTTGACCCGAATTGAAAAGATCAAAACACTTGGGGTACATTATTACGCAAACAAAGGGAATTTGAATTTAACGTTCCCTTTCCGTCATTTCATAAACTTTAACTTTTTCCATGAATCCCAATCATCCCAAAACTGTATACAAAGGATATGACTCGACTTAGCAACTCATGCAAGCAACCAGATAATTGAACTAAGGGTTTAGGGTGATAACAATAATGCACTAAAAGTGAGTGCATATAGGGTAGGCTAAGGCGATTTGGGTGTATATTTGGGGGTGGGGTGTAAACAATGCTCTTCATTGATATTCCGGAAAAACCGAAACATCACGAGAACCGCGAAAAGGATAGGCTCTGAGGGGTTAACTAGGGGTATCGTGTACTAAAGATGAGTACAACGCAAAGGGTGTGGGGGAATTACTCAACCGAGGTGGAAGAAGTAATTATATTACGGTAATCAAACAAGGGTTATCCTAATGCCTCTTATCATTTAGTTATTCCTAACTACATAAGTGTAGTCTTACTAGCGATCTCGGAATGCATCACAAAACAAGTTCTAGAATCTAATATACTACTGGTTCACACTCTAAGCATTGAAGATGAATGCTTTTAATTCCTACTAATCTAAGGGCGATCCTCACATTTTGGGTGGAATTTAGCTGGTAAAGGGTTTTTGTGCTAGTCATGCAACTTCCTATCCGTGAGACGCTTTTGTTAAGACTAATGGCCCACTCCTATATGTCATAAAAAAATTTAAATTTGGTGCCAAAATTACCCTAACCGACATTTTCTCATGGTTTATTACACAAATACAATTGGACAAAGCAAATAGTCAAGGATAAGCATAGTTTCAAAGTTCCCGTTTTGTTTTCCCTCCCTACACTTAAACTGAACATTGTCCCCAATGTTCCTCGAAAGTATCAAAGTTATGATAATGGAAGGTAATGAAAAACGAAAGAAACTAGTACTCCCCTGATTAGCTCGGTAGGATCCGTGTGTGAAGTAGTGGTTAAATCCTTTCCAAGAAGAATGTGTGCGTGAAAAGCTCCTTCTAATATTTTGTTTCTTCTTCTTGATAAATAAAACCTGCACATTTGAAGAAAACAACGAAACTTTCGCGTAAAATCGGCAGTAATAATATATATAAGACTCTACTAAACTAGGATATAATGCTTGTGGAATGGATGTTTACAGAATTTCTGAAAAATTAAAACCTGGAAAATTCCAAAAATTTATAAGTAGCTCAGAAAACGAGAAAAAAATAATCTGATATTTTTACTCCTTCCTGACGCCGTCAGGTTGCAATCCTGACGCCGTCAGTTATCCTGACAAAAACTGGTCTGCGATTTTCTGGAAAAATTCTGAAAAATTTACATCTTTAGAATCTGGAAAAATTTCTGCAAAACATCCATTATGACTCGATACAAGCATTTGACTCGAACAAACACACATATATATCTTTTAATGAATTGCTATTCTCATGTTTACGTTTCTTTTGAAAACGTGTGTAATCATCCCTACACTTATCCTTTATGTAAAATACCTTTATATGCAATTAAGACGAGGTTAAAAACAAAATAAAGCATTTTTACAAATTCAAACATGAGAATAAACAATTAATAAAAGATATACGACACACAATTAAAAATGAAAAACAAATACACATGGGTTGCCTCCCAAGAAGCGCTTGTTTTTGTTCGAGTCACGAGCTTGACTCTACCCTTATTTAACGGATAAAGGGGAGGTTTTCCCTACACTTAAGTTTAAGTGCGGGTGATAGTAGCGATACACACCCTTAGGGTGGAAATTTGCTACGTGAGGAGAGGGTGATGGGTGATTTATATGCTCAAAGGAGTGTGCTCCATTCATTATAACCTTACCTAAGTCTATTGGTGTAGCGGGTGAATCAAATCTCTCTCCTAAAAATGGATCATCTTCTATCAACTTCAAAAGATTCTTAGTTAAGGATCTATCTTGACCTAATAAACCCGGTTTAAACCTATAGTGTTTCTTGTTATCAACCATGAATGGGTGATATAAGTGTGTAAGGTCATAAGTTACTCCTATATTATCTTCCAATCTACATGGCCTAGAGTCTACCACCTTTATTAAGCGACTACCCGGATTATTTATTTTGATGGGTGGATTGGGGCCTAATTCGATTCCAAGATTCACATCTAAAGACGGAAAATTGGGTAAGGTTTTTGGTTGAGGCTCCGTTTTATCAAAATTAGGAACTTCCCTAGGACTAAGAGAGAGGTTATGACAACAAGCATGTGATTCCTTGGGGGGTTTCGTCTTGCTTACTGGAATTGGAGAGGGTACGGGTGTCATCCCAACGTTTTCTGGTATCGGATATACCTTTTCTACCTTTTTAGGTATATTGTTCTTTGTGATTTCTTCACGGATTTCCAGCATGAAGTTGTCAGCTAGGCCCAAGAAAGTGTCATGAGTTTTTCGCATTTGAGCTTCGAGGCGTTTTATTTCCTTTTCTTGCTTATGGACAAATGTCAATATTATGTCCTCGAATTCATCTTGCCGGAACTTTCTTGGGAGCAAAAATTCCTTGACCGCATTCACATGCTTATCAGCATGAGTGGTTACTTCCATTAAAGCCTTCACTTGGGCCTCCATACTTATAATTGCTTGTGCTCAGGAAGTTGACCCGTTCTCTTGGACAACTGGAATTTCCCAACCTTCCTCTTCATATTGAGCTAGGTCCTCAATAACCTCCCAGCATGCCTCAACATTGAGGTTACTTAGCCTTCCACAGGCGGCATAATCAATGGTTCATTGGAGGGAGAGACTGACATGATCATAGAAGAGTTGGACTTGGAACCAGAGATCAATGCCATGATGAGGGACTTTATGAAGTAAGTCCTTGAATCGAGTCCATGCTTCATATAGAGATTCACCTTGACGTTGTTGGAACATCAAGATGTCATTCCTAAGCTTAGTGGTTCTCCTCGATGGGAAAAATTGAGCAAGGAAGCGAGAGGTGAGATCATCCCAACTTGAGATGGAGCCGGCGGGAAGTCGCTCAAGCCAATTACTAGCTTGGTCCCATAGAGAGAATTGGAAGAGACGTAGACGCGTGGTCTCCCGAGTAGTAGCATCAAGGTCGATGGAATCGACAATTTTAAGGAAATCCTTAAGATGTTGATTAGGATCTTCGGAACGAAGTCCATGGAATGCACATCCGTTTTGCACCAATCGGATGGTGTCAGATCGCAGGGCCGTAGTTTGGGCTTGGTCGGGAAGCTCAATGGTGTTCCTATAGCCTAAGTGGCTTGGTCTCGAGTATTCACCAAGAGTACGGGCTCTTGGCGGGTCATTTGGTGGTGGGTTGATGAATGGTGGGTGGTTATCACCTTCCATGATGAAAAGTGATGGGTTTACGAACAAAGGTCACGAAGAAGGGGGATAGACTACAAGAAAGCTAAGAATGAGAAAAAATTTACTTGATAGGAATCAAGCAAAGAAACCTAAACGAGGTGGACTACTAACTAGCTATTCTATTCCCCGGCAGCGGCGCCAAAAACTTGATAACGCTACACGCGTCGTTCGGGGTCAAAGGAACTTCCTTTTCGTCGAGCAAGTTTTTCAACACCCTAGGCAGTGAACCTAATCGTTTTAGTGTAGTATTAGGGTAAGCCACAGGTATTGATATCGTTCTCTAGTGGAATAGGAATGCTAGTGAGAAGTTACTATGCTAAGGTTGGGGTTGAGGAAGATTATTTTTTTATCTTTTTATATTTTTTAAGGAAAGGAAAGGTACGAATCTCGGGGTTTGGATTCGGGGGGTTGGTATTGCTACCGATTACTCTACTAATCTAATTATCTAATCTAAGGTGTATGTAGTCTATGTCTAATTATTGTGTGCTCGTATGATAGTTTAAAGATGTGTTTACTTGGGTTTTACTACTCCTTAATTATCTCCTATTGGTGGTTCAATTGTCACGTCCTTATTCTTAGTTGCGTTGTGTGTCTAAGGTTGCAGAGTATGCATTTCTCCCTACCACTTTGAACTTACCAAAGGGTCTCGTCTACAAAACCCACTAGGGATAATAAACTCTTACTCTAAGGCACTCTTTGGATGGTTTAGCTTACAACTACTCAAGGAGTTATATTCTAAGGTTCACAAAGATTTAATCAAGCATTAAGTACACAACGAATGACCTATCGCATTACTAGATCATTAATCAACTAAGATAAGAGACAACCAATCAATATTCAATAATTAAGTTTCATATTCCCTACGCAAACACATAAATAAATTAGCCGGACATGGAGAACATGCAAGCATACACACAAATAATCAAATACATAATTGTATTAATGAAGTAAAACACTTATCTTGATGTAAGATAGGGTTTGGAACCCTAAAATACTGTACAAGACAGCCTTAGTTCGGTTTAGGTTTTTACTCCAAAAGACTACATACAAATACTGAAAAATTCGGATTCTATATATAAGATTACACATGCGACGGCGTCACCTTATGTTTTGTGACGCCGTCGTGTCGCCGTTATTAGGGCGTCACCTTATGCTTGTGACGTTGTCCTCTTCAGCTTATGACGCCGTCTGGATTGCATCTAGGCCGTCTGAGTTGCGACGGCCTGCTCTTTTATAACTTGACGTTGTCACTTGAAAATAGGAGTTTTGGCTTCTGTCCCGTCACAAAATCCTCCGACGGCGTCACGTATAAGCTGTGACGCCGTCACCTTATGTTTTCAGCAGCATTGAGTGTCTCGATTCTGACTTTGGCCATTTTCTTCGTATATTCGCGCCTTTTCGTCCAAATAAGTGCCATTCCAGAATTTTGCGTTCAAGACACCTAAAAAGTGAAAAGGAACGATATTAAGCAATAACGGATACAAAAGTGATCAAATAAGGGCTTAAACGACCCCTCAAAAAGGTACCTTTTAAAACCTTATCATTGATGATATTATCTTTGCCTCGACTGACCCCAATGAATGTGACCGTTTTTCAAATAAAATGGGTTCTAAATTTCAAATGTCAATGATGGGACAACTGTCATTTTTCTTGGGATTACAAATTTTACAAAGTCCCGGAGGCATTTTTATAAATCAATCTAAATATGCAAATGAGATTTTAAAGAAATTTGGATTTGATTCTAGTGACCTTGTTGACACTCCCATGATAGAGAGTACTAAACTGGATGAGGACCACTCATGGATCATGGTAGACCAAACGAAATATCGTAGTATGATCGGATCCCTGATGTACCTCACAGCCAGTAGACCAGACATTCTGTTCGCTGTTTGCATGTGTGCTAGATATCAGGCTAAGCCTACCAAAAGGCACCTTGAAGCGGTTAAACGGGTCTTTCAGTATCTCCAAGGAACCATCAATATGGGACTTTGGTACCCGAAGGACACCGGTATGTCACTAACAGCCTATGCAGATGTTGATCATGCAGGATGTCAAGATACACGTCGAAGTACGTCTGGAGGTGCTCAGTTTCTGGGTGATAAGCTTGTGAGCTGGTCTTCAAAGAAGCAAATGAGTACTTCTATTTCCTCTACAGAGGCTGAATACATAGCCATGTCATCTTGTTGTGCTCAAATCCTGTGGATGAGATCCCAATTATCTGAATATGGCTTTGAATTCAACAAAATCCCTCTGTACTGTGATAATAAAAGTGCTATTGCTATCTCATGCAACAACGTGCAACACTCAAGAGCAAAACACATCGACATTCGACATCATTTCATCAGGGAGCACGTAGAAAATGGTGTGGTGGAACTCTATTTTGTGAGGACTGAATATCAGTTAGCAGACATCTTCACCAAAGCTCTTCCTAGAGAACGTTTTGAGTTTATCCTCCCTCGACTTGGTCTAAAGAGTCTTCAACCGGAAACACTCAAACGTCTTCAAGAGGACGACGAGGAGTAAAGGTTTTTCTTCATCCATCTCTTGTAAATAGTTATTCGAAAAGCAAAATACAAAATTTCAAAACATTCAAAAAGCAAATAGAAAAATAAAAAACTTTCAAAAATCCATAAAAATTTGAAAAATCTTGAAAATTTAAATAAATAATAAAAAAAATTGTCATTTTGTCATGTTTTTCTCGATTCGAAAATATCTACGGTCTTTGTGATGTCATTCAAAGAATGACACGGGACTTTAGATATTGTTCGAATGTTCTTAAAATATATATATATATATATATATATATATATATATATATATATATATATATATATATATATATATATATATATATATATATATATATATATTTGGGAGAAAGTGAAACTATGGTTTATTGTCATTTCAGGCAGTAACCCGTTTTTCATTGAAAGAACAAAGCCATGCTTTATCTTGTTTGTCAAACCTCATGCTCTGATTCTATATACAATTACTTACTATCTAATGAAAACTAATTGCTTTGTAAAATAACTCGGACTCTATTTTTGAAAATCATCTGGACTTAACGTTTGTCAAAATATCTACCACTCAATCAACAACTTATGTCATTGATTGAGGGGGAGAATGATTTCAATTAAATGAAAAGGATATTTGTCATACAATTGTTTTCAAAAGATAATCATGCATGTTTAATCAATGGAGTGTAAAGTCTCAAAATCTGATACTTATCAGTTAAAATGCTTTCATAATCTAGTCACAATTCTCCTCAAAATCTTTCAAAATCAATTTAAATCTACAGAGATCACAAATCTCAAATGATTTGAAAATTGTGATCGGGGGAGAATTTATGATTTAAATTGGATGTAAACTGAAAATTCGATAAATGGTTTCATAAGTGTTTAGCTTGCTTCCCTCCCCACATGTGCCAAACGATTTCAAATTGTCCATGCATATGTTGAGGGGGAACATCTTTTTAAAACCACAAAGAATTGAAACGTGATTGATTTGTCTCTAAGTGCAGGTTCCCTCTAGTATGTGCAAAACTCTTTCAAACCTCGAGGCACATATTGAGGGGGAGCAAAATTATGAAAACCTCATCCTTCCCCAATATGCTTTATCTACTTGATTTAATCAGGGAAGTGATGTTGATATCTTTTAGAAAATGGTAATCAAAGAAGTGAATCCTTCCTCTTGCCTCCGTGTGCTAAAACGATTTCAAATACATGATGCACATATTGAGGGGGAGCTCTTTTTCTCAAAATATCAAAAACAATTCAGGTACAAAATGCTTTGATAATATATCACAAGTATCTGGATTGGTTTTCAAATGGTTTTCGATTGGTTCCAATGGCAGATGAACAATACCAAATAGACCGACCAAATTTACTTTATGTATGGTGATATAAGGATGATAAGGTTAGGTATTTGTTCCCATGATCTGCCAGAACTGGAGGGATCTACCCAGGGACAATCCACTAGATAGTGTAGAGTTCTTAGGTATAATCATAAAAGGAGAAAAATGAGATATGGAAAGAGTGCGGACTGAGACTGAGCTAGTACTGGAATAAACCCAACAAGGTTCTAGTTATGAAGTCTCGGTAAGCACTGAAGGGGTTGAAGAATGAAAAAGAATTGAATGTGAAAAAGGGTGAAAAGAAATAGCCCTCCATTTATTCAACCTTAGGACAGAAACCGGGTTCAATTCATATGCTACTGGTGGTTACCAAAGTAACATCGGTATTGAAGACAAGACGTCATGGACCCAGTGGTGCACTGCACTTCAACTTCCCAAGCTACTCAAGTTCCAATTAAAAGGGCTTGTTTGATTCTCACGGGGAACCTACATTATCTATCGACTTTCTATTAGAGTTTGTTGATATTGAAGAAGTAGACCCTCTCCCTAGTCTCCGGCATAGGAACCAAAATATGCACTATTGAGTCTAGAGCCACGAGATCATCTATAAATCTCTTTAGGACACTTTCAATGAAGACTCTCTGTTTCACACTATGTGGAAAGAGAGTTTATATCTTATGAGTCCTACGCATTATCCTTGTGGTATTGCTAGGACATCTGAGTGATATGCAAACATATTCACAATGAAGATGGAAAGCCTTCTGGAGCCAACATCAAACAAGCTCCTGGTGGGTGGCATGTGAGATCTATCCAATAGATCAACCATGTGACAACTGAACAGAAACAATGGGGCGATTCATAATTATGAATCAATCCTGGTTCAGGTTATGGATTGACGGATACCTTTGAAAAACCGGTCGCTGCGCTTAAAAACTCTTTACTTTAGCACATCGACTGTGCACTAATATTTCAAAATAAAAGGTGTTTATGATTGATAATTGATTTTCATTAAAACCTTCGTTGTACTGCAAAAACAATTTCTATTGAGCGGTACACGATTGTTTTTCAAATCTTTTTTCATCAATCAGTGAATCTCAATTCGCTGGTTCACTCACTCCGTGTTGTCTTGTTTGAGACGTTCCGGTTTGAGAACAGCTAGAGCAGCTGCGAAACCCTGTCAAGGAAATTCTTCGGAATTATACCTGATCACAGGCGGTACTTGTACTGATCAACGGGGAACCGTGGGCTGTGTACCTCAATTCAACGAAAGTGATCAAAGACACTTTTTCGTGCGCTTTATTGCTAACTGTTGTATGCAGGTACGCCCGACGTTTGCAGCTGATCAGAATGAAGCGGTCAATCCATAGTTGCATGCTCACACTACACATTCATCTCTAAAGAAATCATGAAAAGTGCATCAACGACTCTGATATTTTCACTCCGTGCTTCTGCTACGCTTCTGCCTATATCATGAATCAACGAAAGCTTCCGCTACTCTGATGAGAATATATCATGATCCAGAATGTGAGCATGTCGGTCCATAAGTCACAACATCACATAATACCAACACTGCAATGGATGAGTCAGAGATTTATGTTAGCTGATGATCTCAATGCTGGCTCAAAACTCATTATCACGTGGATCAGTTAAAGACCTCCACTTGGATTAACCAAACATGCACCAATGATGAATCAATGACTACGAGCTACAGAGCAAAGAACTTTAACAAGAATCCAAGACCAATTTTAATGTAATATCTGTTTGTATTCAATGTATTTTGAGGTGACCTTCCTTAGGGGGAGATTGTTAGGATTTAGTAAATCCAGTTATTAAAGAGTCGGTCACCTCAAGTATATGTAATCGTTAGAAAGCTCGTAGTCGTAGATTATTTAATGCTTAGTAGTATTTAGTTAATTAACACCGTGGAGGACGGACGGATCTTTACCCACTGTATGCCTGATCCACAGCCCGTTGGTGGCGTTTTGTGTAAGACTATAAATACTCTCTACCTCCCAAGGTAGAGAGTTGGAGCTCATAATAATACTTTCATTTTCTCTCACTAAGTTCCCAAACCTGTAACTCTTTCTCTCTCTAAAGCCTCATCTTATACGCCTCTTTTGATTGTGATATGATGTGTTTGTGAAATCCAATATGTTACAGGAAGGGCTAGGAGGCGGTGCTAGGGGCTGTGTAGTGGTGGTTTTACCGTGGTAAGTAAGTAGATTACAAGTAGGTGACAAAGCTAATTGTAAGCTACTATAGAGGTGTTAGGGTGGTAGATTGGGGTGACAAGGAGGAGGGTCAGATGCTGGGGGTGGTGACAAGGTGGTGGGTCATGGAGGTGCATAGGTTTGGGCTTAAGCTAGCTTAGGACTTAATTTAGAGCTTAATCCAGCTTAGGGTGTGATTAGGGTTTAGTGCCTAGATTATGGTCTAATGAGTAATTAGTGACTAGGTTTAAGACTTAGGATTCTTATACTAAGTGGTGGTAACTTGTGCTAAAGAATCGGGAAGGTTTAGACCTAGTTTAAGAGCCTAAATGACCTAATTAAGGTTTTGTGCTTAAAGGACTTGTACCTAAGCTCTAAGGGGTTGTACTAGGGTTTAGGGAGGCTGAGATACTCTAAGGTTTCTAGGGTAACTTATACCTAAGCTTTGAATACAATTAAACTAGTTTCTTTTTTAAATTAGGGTCTTACAGATAATCGTAACCGGATAGGTCTTGTTTTTATGTATGATAGATATAGTATACTAAATTGATAGATTACTTTATAAAATGATATTTAGAACTTTGACTTGACATACCAGGGGTTTACATGATGTAAACGTAAGGATATTTGGCATTGGTGGATACGTGAGCATGTCTAAGGGGTTACGCATGTAGTTGAAATGAAATAAAGCAAACACTTACCTATGAAAATATCTTATATAGATATTGTAGTGAAAGTAACATTGATGAAAATTACGGGTTGTTATAGTCTCACCCCCTATGAGTAAATCTCGTCCCGAGATTTAGTTGAAAGTAAGAGTGATGCTTGAGATAGATGAACAAGTTTGAAATCTGAAGGAAAACTAGAGACTCAATTGTGAAAAGGTAACAAGGAAAGAAATTGTTTTTTACAAACGAATTAGAGGAAAAGTGTATGTACGAATGCCATATACTTAGGCACACTTATTTATAATTCGTTACTTATAAACAAAGGTATCCTAATCCTTGTAAGTAATAAGTTATAAACTTATGGTTTGGTGGTTTATAATTTCCTTATTCAAATGAAGAAGCATCCTAATGCATTTTATAAAGACGATTATAAATCATCCTTAAGTAATACTGGCCAGAGTATGGTATGAAAGTGATGATAAGTAGAAAAATAATTCTCATGATTTTCCCAAAATCATAAAGGTTATCTAAAATATGGGTGAGTGTACGGGGACATTTCGAAAAAGAAGGGTAAGTGATTTGACTCAGAATTGAATATTAGGGAATCGATGAGATTGACAAAGGAAGTCAAGAAGGAGTTATAAAGAACATTGTGGAACTTACAATGTTTTGAGGGAAAGGTTTAGGAATTTTTGGGACCTGTAGGTTAGGAGCCCACTGTCCGAAGTTATGGACGATCTCGTAGGAGCCATTCTTGCAATGTTGGCAGGTGATAAGGTTTTAAAATGTACCTTTTTGAGGGGTCGTTTAAGCCCTTATTTGATCACTTTTGTATCCGTTATTGCTTAATATCGTTCCTTTTCACTTTTTAGGTCTCTTGAAGGAAAACTGCTGTAATGGCACTTATTTAGACGAAAAGGCGCGGATATATGAAGAAAATGGCCAAAGTCAAGAATCGAGACATTCAAGCAGCTAAATTACAAGGGGACGGCGTTACTACTTAATCTGCGACGCCGTCAGAGGAATTTGTGACAGCTCAGAAGAGAAATTGCTAAGTTTTGAAGGACGGCGTCGGGCTTTAAAAGAGTAGGCCGTCGCAACTCAGACGGCCTAGATTCAATTCAGACGGCGTCAGAAGCTAAAGAGGACGGCGTCACAAGCATAAGGTGACGCCGTCGCAAGATTAACTTGGCCAAGACGAAACCCTAATGACGGCGACATGACGGTGTCACAAATCATAAGGTGACGCCGTCGCACATGTAATCTTATATATAGAATCCGAATTTTTTAGTTTTAAAGAGTAGTCTTTTGGGTAAACTTTTGGAGAAAAACCTAAACCGAACCAAGGTCGTATTTTAGGGTTCTAAACCCTATCTTACACCAAGATAAGTTGTTTACTTTATTAATTTAATTATTTCTTCAATTATTTGTGTGTATGCTTGCATGTTCTTCATGTCCGGCTAATTTACTTGTGTGTTTACTTAGGGAATATGAAACTTAATTATTGAATATTGATTGGTTGTTTCTTATCTTAGTTGATTAATGATCTAGTAATGTGATAGGTCATTCATTGTGTACTTAATGCTTGATTAATCTTTGTGAACCTTAGGTTATAGCACTTTGAGTTGTTGTAAGCTAAACTATCAAAAGAGGCCTTAGAGTTAGAGTTTATCATCCCTTGTGGGTTTTGTAGACGAGACCCTTTGGTAACTTCAAAGAGTTAGGGAGAAACGCATACCCTACAACTTTAGACACACAACGCAATTAGGAATAAGGACGTGACAATTCAACCACCAATAGGAGATAATTAAGGAGTAGTAAAACCTAAGTAAACACATCTTTAAACTATCATACGAGCACACAATAATTAGACATAGACTACCACCACCTTAGTTTAGATAATTAGATAATAGTAAAGTAATCGGTAGAAATACCAACCCCCTAAATCCAAACCCCGAGATTCGTACTTTTCCTTTTCTAAAAAAACATAAAAAGATAAAAAATAATCTTCCTCAACCCCAACCTTAGCGTAGTAACTTCTCACTAGCATTCCTATTCCCCTAGAGAACGATATCAATTCCCGTGGCTTACCCTAATACTACACAACAACGATTAGGTTCACTGCCTAGGGTGTTGAAAAACTTGCTCGACGAAAAGGAAGTTCCTTTGACCCCGAACGCGCTGCGTAAGCGTATCAAGTTTTTGGCGCCGCTGCCGGGGAATAGAATAGCTAGTTAGTAGTCCACCTCGTTTAGGTTTCTTTGCTTGATTCCTATTAAGTAAAAATTTTTTCTCATTTTTAGCTTTCTTTTAGTCTATCCCCCTTCTTCGTGACCTTTGTTCGTAACCCCATCACTTTTCATCATGGAAGGTGAAAACCCCCCTCAAATCATTGTCCCGCCAAGAGACCGTACTCTTGGTGAATACTCGAGACCTAGCCACCAAGGCTATAGGAATACCATTGAGGTTCCCGACCAAGCCCAAATTACGGCCCTACGACACCATCCGGTTGGTGCAAAACGGATGTGCATTCCATTGACTTCATTCCGAAGATCCTAATCAGCATCTTAAGGACTTCCTTAAAATTGTCGATTCTATGGACCTTGATGCTACTACTCGGGAGACCACGCGTCTGCGTCTCTTCCAATTCTCTCTACGGGACCAAGCTAGTAATTGGCTTGAGCGACTTCTTGTCGGCTCCATCTCAAGTTGGGATGATCTCACCACTTGTTTCCTTGCTCAATTTTTCCCACCGGGGAGAACCACAAAACTTAGGAATGACATCTTGATGTTCCAACAACGTCAAGGTGAATCTCTCTATGAAGCATGGACTCGATTCAAGGATTTACTCCATAAAGTCTCTCATCACGGCATTGATCTTTGGCTCCAAGTCCAAATCTTTTATGATCATGTCAACTTCCCCACTAAGCGATCCATTGACCAAGCGGCCGGTGGAAAACTTAGTGATCTCACCGCGGAAGAATCATGGGGTATAATAGAGGACCTTGCTTTCTATGACAACGAAAGTTGGAATGAACCCCGTGAGTTGCCCAAAACCGTTAAGGCAATCTCCTTGCCTCCAATTGACTCATAACCTTCCGACCGTAGGATGCTTGAACTTGAAGATCAAGTAAAATTTCTCATGAGCTCCTACAAAAATCCTAAGTCTTCACATCAAGTGAATAAAATCACTCTACCTTATGAATTATGTAGTGGTCCCCATGACACTCGTGATTGCACAAGACTCCCCGAACAAGCTTTTGCGGAATACACCTCCACGCGTATCGACGGAGCGGGAGAGAAGTGGTACACTTTCAAGCCCGAACAAAACAACTTAGGAAACTCTTACAGCCCTTCATGGAGAAATCACCCTAACCTTAAGTGGAATCAAAACTCAAGTACACCCCAAAGCTCATCTAGTCCACATAATAGGTTCAATTCTCTAAACACCGGGAACCCCACTAATCTTGAGGCAATTGCATCTAGATTCATGTCATCTCAAAAGATTCGATTGACTAAGCTTGAAGCCGATTTTAAGCGAAAACAAGGCGAGATGACAAACAAGCTTGATGCACTCTTAAAAGCCTTCAATGAACAAAAAATTGGAGCACTTCCAAGTGATACCATAATGAACCCAAAAGTAAATTCGATTTTGTCGACTTCATGTTCTTGTTCACCTTGGGAGAGTACACATCCATGTCCCTCACACCCAACAGTTCACTCGGTGAATGCTATCAACAAGGGTTCTAAGCAATCCAAATTTAGGTACCAAGGCCCTGCACCATTGGTAGAACCTACTGTTGAGAAACCCGTCAACCAAGAACCCAAACCCAATCTAGAGGAGGAGTACAAGGAACTCCATCAAGAAAAACCGGTTCTTGAAGTCTTAGCTCATGCACCTTATTATAATGCTTTGAAAGAAAAATATGAGTTAGAACTTAAACTTAGAAAACATGGGTCCGCCTTTGTGCGAAATAATCTACCTAAGAAGTTAGACGATCCAGGGCTATTTACTCTTATGTGTAGGCTTGGAACTTCCAAACCTCTCGATGCTCTAGCCGACTTAGGATCATGCATCAATCTTGTTCCATTGTCCCTCCATAGAAGCCTTAACCTAGGTAAAATAGAACCAACGGAAACCATTTTAGGTCTAGCAGACGGTAGTGTTTCATATCCAGTAGGGATAATAAAAGATATGGTAGTACACGTAGGAGAGTTAACTCTTCTGGCCGATTTCCATGTGCTTGACATGAATAAGGACCCGACATGCCCATTACTTGTAGGAAGAGGATTTTTAGCTACCGCTAGTGCCATCATTGATTGTAAGATGTCCAAGATAGTGGTAGGAGAAGGTAGTGCTAGGTCGATTTACGATGTCAAAAGGCATACATACTACAAAGAGGAGGAAATTCCACATGAGATTAGGATGGATAGAACACCTTCTAGATATGGACCTTGGATTGATAAAAACCTCATAGGCCCCCAATGACCTTTCTATTTAGATGATGTCTTTGCTAGCAAAGCAACTTTCCATGAAAAAGAGATGGCTAGAGACATGGAAGTAAACCCGTTCGAAGACGTTTTAGTATTTAGAAAGATGATCGAGTTCCTAGGAAGTTTGCCCATCAACCTCGTTATGAATAGGTGGAAAATTGAGAAGCCTAAACATAAGTGGGATTGGAGTAGACCGCCTAGTAATGGAAATGGAGAATGGCACATTAGGATAACAATCTATGATCCCGATGGAGAAAAGTTTGAAAAGGCGTATCGAACCGAACGTACTACTAGGAACCTAAATGATAAGTTTGATCCTTATGACATTGTTAAGGACAAGCTTACTTATATCGGAACGTAGGGACACGACTACGAGTCTAGCTACAAGACTCTTAAATAAAGAAAAGCGCTTCGTGGGAGGCAACCCATGTTTAATTGTTTGCTTGTTTGTGTCATATATCTTTTATTGATTGTTTAATCTCACGTTTAAATTTGTAAAAATGCTTTATTTTATTTTTAACCTCGTCTTAATTGCGTATAAAGGTATTTTACCTAAAGGATAAGTGTAGGGAGGATTACACACGTTTTCATAAGAAACGTGAACATGAGAATAACAATTAATTAAAAGATATATTTGTGTGTTTGTTCGAGTCAAATGCTTGTATCAAGTCATAATGGATGTTTTGCAGAAATTTTTTCAGATTCTAAAGATGTAAATTTTCCAGATTTTTTTTCCAGAAAATTGCAGACCAGTTTTTGTCAGGATAACCTGACGGCGTCAGGATTGCAACCTGACGGCGTCAGGAAGGAGTAAAAACACTAGATTACTTTTTCTCATTTTCTGAGCTACTTAAAATTTTTGGAATTTTCCAGGTCTTAATTTTCTTAGAAATTTTGTAAACATCCATTCCACAAGCATTATATCCTAGTTTAGTAGAGTCTTATATATATTCTTACCGCCGATTTTACGCGAAGGTTTCGTTTGTTTTCTTCAAGTGTGCAGGTTTTGTTTCTCAAGAAGAAGATACATAAAGTTGGAAGGAGCTTTTCACGCATACATTCTTCTTGGAAAGGATTTAACCACTACTTCATACACGGATCCTACTGAGCTAATCAGGGGAGTATTAGTTTCTTTCGTTTTTGATTACCTTCTTTTATCATAACTTTGATACTTTTGGGGAATATTAGGGACAATGTTCAGTTTAAGTTTAGGGAGGGAAAATAAAACGAGAACTTTGAAACTGTTCTTATCCTTGATTATTTGCTTTGTCCAATTGCATTTGCGTAATAAACCATGAAAAAATATCGGTTAGGGTAATTTTGGCACCAAATTTAAATTTTTTCATAATATATAGGACTGGGCCATTAGTCTTAACAAAAGCGTCTCACGGATAGGAAGTTGCATGACTAGCACAAAACCCTTTACCACTTAATTCCACCAAAAATGTGAGGATCGCCCTTAGATTAGTAGGAATTAAAGCATTCATCTTTAATGCTTAGAGTGTGAACCGGTAGTATATTAGATTCTAGAACTTGTTTTGTGATGCATCCCGAGATCGCTAGTAAGACTACACTTGTGTAGTTAGGAATAACTAAATGATAAGAGGCATTAGGATAACCCTTGTTTGATACCCGTAATATAATTACTTCTTCCACATCGGTTGAGTAATTCCCCCACACCCTTGCGTTGTACTCATCTTTAGTACACGATACCCCTAGTTAAACCCTCGGAGCCTATCCTTTTCGCGGTTCTCGTGATGTTTCGGTTTTCCGGAATATCAATGAAGAGCATTGTTTACACCCCACCCTCAAATGTACACCCAAATCGCCTTAGCCTACCTTGTATGCACTCACTTTTAGTGCATTATTGTTATCACCCTAAACCCTTAGTTCAATTATCTAGTTGCTTGCATGAGTTGCTAAGTCGAGTCATATCCTTTGTATACAGTTTTGGGACAATTGGGACTCATTGGAAAAGTTAAAGTTTTAAATGACTAAAAGGGAACGCCAATTCCCTTATTTGCGTAATAACGTACTCCAAGTGTTTTGATCTTTTCAATTCGGGTAATATTAGTGTTAGAGTAATAAAAACTCAAGTGTAGGGATGTGCTATAAATCCCTATTATTTTGATGTTATCGTAGAGGATGGTAGAGTAAATGTGTATTTAAAAAAAAATCAAAAAAAAATAGAAAAAGAGAAAAAGAAAAAAAATAGATTCAATTAAAAAAAAAAAAAAAAAAAAAAAAAAAAAAAAAAAAAAAAAAAAAAACATATAGGCTACCATCCTACATCTATCTTTAAATTTATGTTTGTTTATTTTGAGTTATCTAGAGTTTAGAGTGTCGAGTCTTGGCTTAGCAACGCCATTCTTCGTATGCATGTAACATTGAGATTTTTGACTTGCCACCACTAAAAAAACCTATCCCACCAAACCCTTTGTTTCCCTACCGTAAGCCTAACGTTACAACCCTTTAAAGACCTCTTTGATAGTTTTTCCTAGGTGCTTACGCCAAAGCAATGGAGGTTTGATCTATTCTCAAGCCTATGGTAATCTATGTACTAGGACTGGTTAATGAGTGTTTATCTTTCATTTCCAATTTGTTATATTTCATATACACCCGAGAGATGTGAGTATCCAAACACCCCATGTGAGGTGCTAGTATGTAATTTCCTTGCTTGTTATGACTTTTGCGGGGCTTATATGTGTTGTGGACTATTTTAAACCAATGCTTCATGACCCATAACTTATAAATTAATTGGCTAAAAGCACATTTGCTTGAGGACAAGCAAATACCAAGTGTAGGGATATTTGATAAGGTTTTAAAATGTACCTTTTTGAGGGGACGTTTAAGCCCTTATTTGATCACTTTTGTATCCGTTATTGCTTAATATCGTTCCTTTTCACTTTTTAGGTCTCTTGAAGGCAAACTGCTGTAATGGCACTTATTTGGACGAAAAGGCGCGGATATATGAAGAAAATGGCCAAAGTCAAGAATCGAGACACTCAAGCTGCTAAATTACAAGGGGACGGCGTCACTGCTTAATCTGCGACGCCGTCGGAGGAATTTGTGACGGCTCAGAAGAGAAATTGCTAAGTTTTGAAGGACGGCGTCGGGCTTTAAAAGAGTAGGCCGTCGCAACTCAGACGGCCTAGATTCAATCCAGACGGCGTCAGAAGCTAAAGAGGACGGCGTCACAAGCATAAGGTGACGTCGTCGCAAGATTAACTTGGCCAAGACGAAACCCTAATGACGGCGACACGGCGGCGTCACAAATCATAAGGTGACGCCGTTGCACATGTAATCTTATATATACAATCCGAATTTTTCAGTTTTAAAGAGTAGTCTTTTGGGTAAACTTTTGGAGTAAAACCTAAACCGAACCAAGGTCATATTTTAGGGTTCTAAACCCTATCTTACACCAAGATAAGTTGTTTATTTCATTAATTTAATTATGTCTTCAATTATTTGTGTGTGTGCTTGCATGTTCTCCATGTCCGGCTAATTTACTTGTGTGTTTGCTTAAGGAATATGAAACTTAATTATTGAATATTGATTGGTTGTTTCTTATCTTAGTTGATTAATGATCTAGTAATGCGATAGGTCATTCGTTGTGTACTTAATGCTTGATTAATCTTTGTGAACCTTAGGTTATAGCACTTTGAGTTGTTGTAAGCTAAACTATCCAAAGAGGCCTTAGAGTTAGAGTTTATCATCCCTTGTGGGTTTTGTAGACGAGACCCTTTGGTAACTTCAAAGAGTTAGGGAGAAATGCATACCCTACAACTTTAGACACACAACACAATTAGGAATAAGGACGTGACAATTCAACCACCAATAGGAGATAATTAAGGAGTAGTAAAACCTAAGTAAACACATCTTTAAACTATCATACAAGCACACAATAATTAGACATAGACTACCACCACATTAGTTTAGATAATTAGATAATAGTAAAGTAATCGGTAGAAATACCAACCCCCCAAATCCAAACCCCGAGATTCGTACTTTTCCTTTTCTAAAAAAACATAAAAAGATAAAAAAATAATCTTCCTCAACCCCAACCTTAGCGTAGTAACTTCTCACTAGCATTCCTATTCCCCTAGAGAACGATATCAATTCCCGTGGCTTACCCTAATACTACACTACAACGATTAGGTTCACTGCCTAGGGTGTTGAAAAACTTGCTCGACGAAAAGGAAGTTCCTTTGACCCTGAACGCACTGCGTAAGCGTATCAGCAGGATAGGACGGAATAGGAGTAATATCATAGTAGAGCATAGTGAGGATTATAATGATTCGATGTAGATATTCTTACGAGTTCTAACTAATAGAATCTTGCGAAATGACGGAAGATTAGAGAATGACAGGAGATACAAGTTCTAACGTTTAGAACATTTTAGAACGTAACGGAAGAGTGAGATACAAGTTCTAATACTTAGAACGTTGTAGGACGTAATGGAAGAGTAAGATACAAGTTCTAATACTTAGAACGTTGTAGGACGTAATGGAAGAGTGAGATACAAGTTCTAATACTTTAGAACGTTGTAGGACGTAACGGAAGAATGGGAAGAGTAAGAAACCTAAAGCATATAGAGACGGTTCTTCTAATAAGGATGAGATTCATTAGGTTCCTTAGAAGCTAGTTTCCCACCTCAAGGTCTTGGTATGATTCCTAAGGATTTAGCTAAATAGTCTAACGGCGTAATAGGTCTAACCAATAAAGAAGATCCTATAAATGATGACGAAAATTCGTCATAAGCTTCAATGTTCCTAGATGAAGTCACTTGCTTAATTTCTTAGTTATAACTAGAAACCTTGAGTTCTAAGTCTAATTATATCGGACTTGGTCTTGGGATAATCAGGTGGTGTATAATCCAGAGTATATCTTATGATAGAGTATATAAGAGATCTTAATACGGGATAGATAACATATGAAACTAGGTATAAGGGAAACTATAACTTCTCTAGATAATAAACGACTCACCTATATATCTTACAGGGTGAAAGCTTAACGAGTATTCATATCTCGTAACTAGGTTGTGTACTAAAATAGTAAATACTTAGGACTCTAGGCTTGTAAGTTCAGTAGTCTATTAGTTTGATGTTGGTCATTTGTTAGTTCCTAGGCTGTACCTAAGACTCGTTATGTCTAATTGACAACTAACTTAAATATCCTCAATAATAGAAAGCCTAATATGAGATAGAACAACCACATCCTTTATGTAAGTCAGAAATCTAGGTGCGAGTTTTTCCTAGTTCAGTTTCTAACCTATCAAGGTTTCCTTGGGATAATGACCCGACTTTTCCCAAGATCACAAATCTAATTTTCTATTTCCTCAATACGTTCTAGAGGTAACTTATCTATGTGATTCAGATTAGCTCCTATTGGTTCCTTATGTCTTTCTAAAGGGTATTCTAAAAGAACTACTTCCAAAAATTATGAGAAGCTTAGGGGTTATAATATGGACTTACGAGGAGGGGAAACTACTTCGAGAACACAGATTCTCAGGGATTAAAAAGTGAAGAGGAAAGGATAGGAATGTCACCATTTTATGCTTGCACATAATTACTATTATATGTTTGTACATAAGGATCACTCAGGAACGGTTTAGTGTTTCTAGGGAATGTAGGAAAACAGAGCACATGAAAATTCGTAATTCATGACATAGGTTAGATGACCATGATGTCATGAAACAACAAGGAATGGAATCACAGCCGTATTATGTCATAAATAACTTTTCAAGATTTGACAAGTGTCGTTATTTATGCCATATGTTTTGTAGTTGGATTTGACACAAAAACCGAAAAGATAGGGATTTAGGCTAAGTGCACGATGTAAAGGGGGGAAGATTAGTAGAGAAGGAAACTAGGGATTAGACTTGTTCCTCAGGACCTATTAGTAACTTCTAGGAATCTAAGGATGATGTTCTAGGTTTTTCTTAAAATGCCTAAAGTTCAAAAGCAAATATCCTTATGGGGCAATTCTCTATCTTATAAGGTTCTTATGGGCTAGAATGGGATTTAAGCTAGATCATAACAAATATTTAACTTGTTAGGTTTCTTAAAAGCAAACTTAATCTCTAGGGGAAATTACTTATGATAGTCTAACATAAGAATAGTCGGGTGACGGTGTACCTTATTCTAATTGATAATACTATCCTTAATAGTGAGACACTTAAAAGTGATATCTAGGATTCGCAGGAAGGTGTAACGAAGTCATAACTTATCTTATATCATAAGTAGCCTATCTTATATATCCTATATTCCTTACATATCCGGATTTTAACAAATAATACTATATTACTTATCCTAGGGCAAATTTCTCAAATAAAATCTATAGGCGGGGGTATACTAGTTGGTGGTTCCTTCTAATTGATCTTTAAGCCTAAGGGTTGGGGTGGGAAGGGCTTTCTACATCTAATCGATGATGAACCTGGTTATCATCGATCGTCTTTTCTAAAGTGGAAATCCTAAAAAAAGGGCAAAGGCAATCTTATGATGGTGTCTCATTTGGTTTTTCTGAAGTTTAGAAATTTGAGTACGGGTTTGTTGAAGTTTGGTTCTTAATTTTCTAAAATCCTGTTAGGTGTCTATCTGGGTATTACTATGACCTACTTCTATCTTCTTGATAAGGTCAAGAAAAATTTCATCTAAGTCATTTAAAATATCCTCAACCTGATCTTCCTGGTGTTCTAAAGGTGTCCTAAGGGGATCTTATCCAACCTCAAATTTCCAAGGTGAGGTAGGAAGATTTGCTAAGTAAGATGGGGGAGCTAAGGTATAGGATCATTTCTGGAGTGGGTTAGACTCATAACTAGGGATGTCTGAATAAGGATGGATAGGTTTTCTAGGTAAAAATGATCCTATGGGAATAAAGAACCCTTGAGAATCAGGTTTTGGTGAGGGTAAGAATGAAGGCAAAATAGTAGGCAAAGGTATAGGGGTTGGTGGGGAAATAGGTGATGCCTTAGCATAGAATTCTCATAATTTTTTCAAATATGGATCATCGTTAAAGGGTGTGAAACCTAGAGGGGATGACGCTACATTATTCCTAGGGTTCTCCAAAGAATTAGGGAAAAAGTGTTTAGGGAAATAGTTTGGGGAAACAGAGGTGTAATCCAGAACATTTGGAGAGGAAAGATCATTCTCCGCATTGTAACTGGATGGGGTGATAGTAAGATAACGGGGAGTATACATGACTATATAACAACCTGGTAGGAATAACGTAAGCTATCTATATCTAAAATAACAGTTATGAAAACTTACTATGCAAACCTTTCGCACATACGGATTCGGGGAAGGGCGGTGTAACACCCTGAAAATACGGTCTAGCGGAAGCATACAAGTCTTTGGGTGCTACAATATTGGTATCACAACATAAGATACAAAGAATGGTTTTTATCCCATTTATTTAAAATAAGATTCATTAATTGAAAACCATAAGTTTACATTAATGAAAGTAGTGCGGAAATAGGCCCAAAAGATAATTAAAGTGGTCCCGTTTATTCATCAGAGTCGCCTATGACCATGCCCCTTGCCAAGCGTCTTCCAATAGTGAGTTATCGCCTTAAACCTGAGAACACATGCTAAAAAGGTCGGCTTACGCTGGTGAGTTCATAGAGTTTAGTTACAAAATGTAGTAGTGGACCTGATAAAGTTTAATTGCTGAGTGCGACTAAGGTAGATATATAGAATAAATATTCTAATCAGAAAACAATCAAATCAGTAATCAACAACACAATCGAGATCTCATCGGGGGCCCCAAGCGACTCTAGCCAGCACGGTCGTAGCGAGGCCTAGAACACAAGCTACCCTGGACAAGGTCGGTAAATTCTTAGCTAGGCATCGCGTTATAGCATAGAGATGCTACCCTAGTCTAAGTCAACAAATGTGGCATGTCTAACCTTTCCTAGTCAACACATTAAAAATTCAAAATCATAGTGGCAGGTCCAAGAAATAGTTTGCATTCACATAAATACGTAAAACGTTCAAACATCAAATAAAATATACCAAACAACAGTTATTCCAAATAATATTCACATATCCAATTATGGTTTGTAAAAGCAGCATGTATTCTCCCCCAAAATAGTTATGAAAACCTTTGAAAAGAGGGGCTATGAAACTCACCTTAGCCACAGCAATGCACTATTCACTATTGACACGACTGGCATCTAAAGCTAATCTCCACGGCATCCAGAAGAATGTACGATGAGTACAATAGAATAGAAGTGATGCAACCTAATGCCTATACAATATTCTTAAAATATAGCTCATATGATAAAGAAGTCGATAAAAAGTATGGTGTCATAGTTTTCGTGGACCATTCATGTTGTTACTTTTAAAGTCCATTATCGTTCCCAAAAGTTTATAATTAATATCTCAAAAGTTTAGTTTTAACATTTTGTGTGGTGGTAAGAAACATAGACGCGACGTCTAACTCACGCGAAAGAGGAAAAGACATTGACATAGTCGAGACATACTACTAGAACGCACGCCAAAAGACATCGACCAAGCCAAGAAATACTGACAATACTCAAGCTAGTTGATTCCTCCCGAACTACCTTCTTTTATTTCTCCGTCACACTTATCAACCGCTTCTGAACGGTCAACCGTAACAGATGATAAAAGGGCGACAGCCCGGGAGAGAATGCAAGTTTACCAAGGATTAAAATGTCCTTGGATCGTTTATGTCCTGGTGAGGCGTGATATCCTGAATACAATGACTTGTGAATTGTTGAAATGATATAGTATAGGAAAAACAGGAATCTGATTGACTAACACTAGGAATGTGAATAGTAATAGCTCTGTCACAGCTACGTCAATAAAAACGTAGAATCAGAAACCCAAAAATCTAAAAGATATACAAACGTACGTTTAACTAAAACGTAAACGTATAAAAACAAAACGTGAGTTTTAAAAAAATAAAAGGCCTACAAATATGAAAATGACATTTTTACAATCCTAATAATAAAAGAAAATTATTAGAAAAAGAAAATTATTTTTACATCTATTTATTTATTTATTATTACTTAAAAACTATTTTAACTATTTAATAAATACTCTAAAATAGAAGAAAATACAAAATAAGGCTAGAAAAATAAACTTATGATTCAGAAAAATCTAAAATACTATAAAACTAATTTTAAAACTAAAAATATATTTTTCACACTTTTTATTTAATTATTACTAATTAATAACTATTTAAAATACACTTAAATACTAGAAAATATAAAATAAACTTAGAAAAATAAAATTTAAACTTTGAAAAATCTAAAATATGATAAAACTAATTTTAAAACAGAAAAGATATTTTTTTATGCTTTTTATATATTTATTATTAATTATTTACTATTATTAATTACTAAAAACTATTATAGATTTATTAAAAATACTAAATGATTAAAGAAAAATCTGAAACTTTTTACAAAATTCTAAAATAAATAAAAGAAGCTAGGAAAAGTATAAAAATGATATGCTATTAACAAAAATAAGCTAATAAGCAAATAAGCTTTTAAAGAAAAGCTATCACTTAGCTTAAAAATAGTTCTTTTTGGTTTTTATGTTTTCTGGACTTATTTAAGTACTGATATTATACATATTTAATAAAAATAAAACTTTACAAACCTAAAAATAAGCCATACAATAGCTTATGAGTCCAACAGTTGAGCTTTTAGCTTGACTGTTGGAGCTCAAGCTATAAACAAGCTTGAAAAAGCTATATAATGGAGACAAAAAGCAAAAGAAGCATGCACACAAGCCAAATGGCCAAGTATAAACATGTGTGTGCACTGGAAAAGCTCAAATGAGCAAAGTGTGAACTTGTGGTTTAGACAGTCAAGCCAAAGGCTTGACTTGGATGGAATTGAGGCTTCAAAGAGCCTGTAACAAGTTCCACACTGAAAAAGAAAGAAAAGATAAGTTTGTACAATGTTTATAAGTAAATATGAACAAGCATGCTAACTGAGTTTGGCCAATAAGCTCACAAAAGCTTATAAGCTTTACTCAGATAAACAGCTTAGCCAAACACCCCTGCAGCTTATTTGATGGACAGATTCAGCTTAACAAATAAGCTGAATAAGCCATATAAAGAGTTGGAGTAGCAAGGCATGTTGGTTGGCTTTCCAAAAAGCTCAAGCTCAAGCTGTGGGGTCCACAGCTGAGCTTTTAAGGAGCTCATGAAAATGGCACCAAGTAACTGAATATGCTAGTGAACCAGCATACACAGTTAAATGGGACAAGCTAAAAGCTATGATCAAGCTTATCAAATAAGCTTGATAATGAAAATAAAGAGCTGGGCCTTGGATTTGGGTGGATTGGCTTCTCAAAAAGCTAATTCACATAAGTTGGGACCCACTGAGTAGCTTTTTATTGGCTTATGAAGTAGGCCAGATTTCACTGAGTTTAAGTGTTTTCAGTGAAATGGTGATAAGTACAAGCTTATTGCAGACCTTATTAATAAGCTGCAATGTGAAAATTAGGTACTGGATCAAAGAGTTTGGTAGATAAGCTTTACAAAAGACTCAATCACACAAGCTCTAGATCATTAATGAGCTATTAAGAGTTGTAGGTAATAGTGTAAGTCCAAACAGTTAGACTGTTGTGAGTGGGCAAACTACCAGCTCTTATTGACTTATCAAATAAGCTCATGAGAGCTCAACCAACACTGGATATTGAGTATGAATAATTAGCTTCCCAAGAAGCTAAAATTCACAAGCTCAAGCTAAGTAGGGAACTTTTCATGGGTTATGGAAACAACTCACCTCCACTGTTTGCTTCAGTGGAGGGAGTAAGATGGAGCAAAATGTAGAGAGTGATTAAGCTATGCAATTAAGCTAACAACTGAGAAATAATCATACATATAACAAAAAGGCCACAAAGGCAACATAAATAAGCCAAATACACCAGCTAGGGTCAAGTCATGAAGCTTATGCAAGCTCATGAACTTGACACCTAAGGCTGTGGTGCAGGGCATATTTAACAGACAAGGACTGAAAATAAGCTAGAAATTAAGTACTTAAAAAGCTGAGAAATAGTAAACTAGTATTTTTACAATTAAGATAAGCAACAAAATTTAAACATCCTAGAAGGTTTTAAGCTAAAACTCACTAATGAGCACACAATAAAATTCTAGATTTTATTCAAAAACAGACCTTAAGAAAATTTGACTTTTTGCAAGAACATAAAGTTTGACTAAAATGAATTTAAAACTGAATCTATGGACTGACTATGATATAATAAGCTGTTATAAGATTATCTAGAGCTATGTTTACAAGTTTTAAGCTAGTACTATGAATTTCACACTCTAATTCTATAACAGTAAACTGCATAAGCAGATTAAAAGAAAATTTGACTTTTTAACAAACAATGACTGAATATTATGACTTACTTGAGCTATTAGTTACTAAGGAAACATGAAACAAGTATAAATGACAACAAACATACACTGGAGCTCTTGTTTATCAGCAAATCCAAACAACCTTTTAATTTCACTTGTCACATGAACTTCAAAGTTTGCAATGAATCTGAGTCTAAACCAGATTCCAAACATTATATTATAGCATAATAAGATCTAATTGAGCAATAAACTTCAAGAACACAGGCTAAAAACACAGACTTGTCAAATTTGAATTTCAACTGAGTTGATTCAATTTTATGCACAACTGAATTTCAATGAATAAACTACTTATATTATGCTATAATAACACTAAACAACAACATAGAAAAAGGAAAACATGAAAATCAAAACATAAAAAGTAATGAAACAGTGAAAGGTAAAAATGGAAGAAATGGAGCTCACAAATGATCAAGGCAAAGACTGAGTACCAAAGCTTAGAAACCATTCCTAGCTTATTGTCAGTAAGCTAGAAACCAGAAAACCATCCAGATTAGCTTCTACTCTTCAGGACTGCTTATAAGACCATATGTTGATTTCCATTTGACTTCTTGGATTTTTTTATTTTCTTTTCTGAATTTAAAGACTAGACTTGTTTATATGAATCTAAAAACTGAATGAGCTTTTATCAAGAGCTTATGGAGCTTAAAGAATCCACAAAACAACTAGTTAACTAGAATTCGAATAACATGAAAATTGAAGGTAATTAAGTAAAAACATTAAACTGAAATTAAACTGGAATTAAACTGAAAGTAAGGTTCATTACACTAATTTGAGAAACATAACAGCATTAAAACATTAAAAGACATGAAATTTAAAGAAAGCTTTTAAAAATTACACTAACGACCAATGGCTAGTCCAAAGGTGGTTTCTTCTCTGTCTTTCTTCCTCTTTTATACTTCAAGTAGTCTTGCCACGTGTCTCTGATCACTTCCCACCTATCTTGTGAGCCAATGAATGAGTTTTAAGTGTTTTGGCCATTTTATGTGTTTTGGCGGGAAAGGCAGATTTTGACTTTTGGGCCTTCTGACTTTGCAGCTAGGGGGGGTGGATTGTAGGGTGATGATGAGGTTGAGGTGATAAGGTTGCAGGGATAAGAGGTGAAAAAGGTGAGTTGCAGAGGAGTGTAGCAGGCAAGTGGTGGTGGTAAGCAGGAGGTGGAGGGAAAGGCTTGTTTGACTGGTGATTTGATCAAGTATTAGTGAAGGGGGTCAAATGGGGTTAAATGACAGGGGGTCATAATAGGCTTAAGGTCCAAAATCATTTTGACAAGTCTTTAGGTAATAATTAAGACAAGGACTTGTCTTGTAAATCTGAAATCTTCAAGGACCAAACCTGTAATTTTTCAAACTTGCTTAAAGGGACCATTATTGACAAGCTTTGAAAGTTTAGGGACCTATCTTGCCATTATTGAAAGTTAAGGGACCTAAATTGTCATTTTTGAAAGTTAAAGGACCTAAATTGTAGATTTGTAAATTTAAATCTCAAGGACCATTTTTGACAACTTAAGAATCCCTAGGGACTTTAAAATGATATTTCTCTTTGTTTGGTTTTACCAGGGACTGTTTTTGACAACTTTTGAAACTTGGGGGACTAAAACTGCCAATTATGCAAACTTGATACGTTTTTCACCAGATTTTGATATTTTTGCATTTAAAACACATAAAACACTTATTTGTGATATTTTTATCATTTTGATGCATTTCTGAGTGTTTTCAGATGTTTTTGCAGTTTAAATGGTACAAAAATGATGAGTATTTACACACTCATCACTAGTCAAAGACTAGAAAACAATGACAACTATTTATGTAACATAAGTAGGTTAATTGATAAGTTTCGGCAATTTACCCAGTAATCCCCAAATGTACATGTTTAATAATAAAAGACAACTTTCCATTTATCGCTCAATTAATAAAGGTTTCTCAATTGTTATTCATAATTATACAAGTTTACAAGGGAGTACTCCATATAAGGTATATTAAGTAGTGTACTATAAACGACACGTTCGTTTATTGCAACGTTCCCAAACCATTACGACTTTAATAAGTTATCTTATCAAAATAATACTTCCAAACAAGTTTATAAAAGCTAACATGTGTTATAAAACACGAGTTACCATCGTATTTAATAAGGGTTTATAATAGATTAAACCATATCCGTCAATAATATATAGTTACATAATTCAATAGCAGCTTAAATGTGAAAACGGAATATTTAGTTTTATCGCAAAACAAATATACTAAACTCATTTAAACCAAAACGTTTAATAGAGTACAACATATTAATGAATATAACTTGTTATCAATAGTTATTTCAAGTCCATAATCCGTATTAAATCTTATAACATATATGTAATATCCGTTACTAGTTATAAATCAAGTAGTTATTTCTTAACGTTTATCATCTTGTTTTATAAATAACTCACTAGCTATCCGATCAAGTCATATATTGTATATCATGTTAGTTTTATTCCGGTATCGATACGCATAATTTATCCGTTACACAATCGAGTCGTTAGGTATATATTTTACAGGTTTATCCGTCATTATGTACTAATTACCATTTCTTGTGTAATCGTTAATTCATTTTAACAACCATTTACAAATTATAAACTATTATCGTGTCTTATCGAATTGTATCTGTAACAAATTTTAACTCATATCATATATCCTTAGTATATTTTAATTTGACTTATTTACCATGTCACTATTTCAAAACGTGTCAAACTCACATTTAAACTCGTGGTACCACTTGCCATCAACTCGTAATCAAAACTAAACCGTGACCGTTTTATCACCATCTATACTTATTAATAACCAACAATTATTTTAACCCCAACAACTCGTGTGACATACTCCCGGATTTGACCCATGTTTAAACCGAGACACAACTAAACATGAAACCCAACTTAAATGATTAAAATTCAACAATAAACAACTCAAATCTGACCCAAGACCAAAAACTAGCCTAACCCAAAGCTTCAGTCGGGTTTTACCTGACTTGACCCACTGATTCGACCCGAACAAAACAGAAACGGATGACCACACCATTTTCAGTCGGGTTTACCACACACGAAATCATTTGAGCAATGTTTTTAACAAGTTTTGACCCACTATGATGTTTACAAATTTTAACACCATCATTTTAACCACACGAAATCTGTATGAAACATTTTTAAATCAAATGATTCCACGAAAATGTAACACGTCAAAATATTAATAACAATAATAACAACTAACAAGGAGGTCTCGGCTTACCATCGAAATAAGAAAGAAAAGAAAGAAGGAAAAAGATGAAAAAGATGAGGCAGTGATGGCGGTTGTGGTACGGCTGTGGTGCAACGGCAGTGGTGGTTGGCTCTCAGACATGACCCCAACAACATAGAACCCTTAATACTCGATTTAGGCTAGAAACCCTAGAAATTCAAATCTAAAAATTAAGATCTAGAGATCGTGGGTGATGTTAGAAGCGTGTGCTACCCATGGACGGAACCACAAGTTCGCGATCTACATTTTGGTGTAAGGTTTGTATTTTCTAGCGGTGCGTGGCGGCGGTTTCCGGTGACGGTGGCGGTCGGCGGTGGCCGGAAATGGATTCCGGTGACCGGATATTGAAGAGAAGGGAGAGAGAGAGAATATAGTATGTGTGTTTTGTAGAGAGAGAAATAGGGAAGTAAAAATGAGGGGAGTGTGAGTTGTGTGAGTATTTATACTCCCACAAGGGACTAGTTTTGTACACTCCAAACCACAAGGGCAAAAATGAAAACTATCAATGGACCCTAGATGTAACTTTCTAAATCTTTCGATATATTAGGTTCGGGACTCGTTTAGCCTAGTATACGGAGGATTCGAGACTCAGGAATTACGCCATTATTCTTAAAATATTATTTCCAATAAAAACGATATATAATACGACTCGTATCTCAAATTAGTTAAAACGATCGCTCTAATCAATGTTTCTCCAATTATGACGCATCGAGGAAATTACGAGTTGTCACAGCCTCACCTCCTAAAAAGGAATCGCGTCCTCGCGATTCATTTCAAGTTATCCGTTAAAGTCTAGAAGGGGTAAGTGCAAATGCATGAGGGTTTATCTTCACGTTCCCTAGGTGAATCTAGGATCTTTCTGTGAGTTTCTATGAATTTCGAAGATAAAGATGCGTCTTTACTAAAGTTGCTCGGTTTCATAATATATGGTTTCGATAGGTCAACAAAGTTTAAACGTTCAAAGATTCGGATTTCCCAGAGAGATAACAATTGCCTTATCGGCGAGTCTTTTCTTCCTAATACGCATGAAATTTTGGGAACTCTACTGAGTTTTGATGGTAGCTCAAGGCTCTAAGCTACTGGTCTCAATCTAGAAAGGATTTTCAGAAGGGTTGATATAGCGGGGATTAAGGTTTCACGTTTACTACTCGCTTCACACAATTTCATGGTGGATCCGTAAGCTTAATTCTAGGTTATCTCGGAGGGTTCAAGAGATTTACATTGTCTATGTCTCCTAATGGTCTGTGAGCAACTTACATTTCCATCTCAACTTAGAACATTTTCCTTGGTAGTTTCTTAAATAGTTTCAGGGTTGGTAGGTTGGGTATTTCCATTTCTACCCAACAATCGGGATCGACACTTACGACCATTGAGGATCTCTTACAGTGCCTTAGAGGTACTAAAGTGATAGGTATGGTTATAGGGGAAGTTGGCCAATGGAAGGTGTCTATCCCAACCATTGTCAGACTCGAGAGATGTCGATAAGAGAGTTTGGCCAACGAGAGGTGTCTATCCCAACCGTTGCCATACTTGATAGGCACGCTACGTATTTTACTAGGGTTCGATTAGTTTCTTTACTTCAGCCATCAGTCTGGAGATGATACACTGTAAGCATACTCAGATCTGTTCTCTCGTCTCTAGGAAGTGATAGATGAAGATAGGTGTGTGGCTATTGCCACAATCCGGAAAAGATAAAATAAGCATTTTCTAAAGCACATGGTTTCCTTTACGTGTGGAGAAGTTTATTTGTGTAACTCAGGTTTTCCGATCGCACTTCTTCCTTAAAGAGTATCGAAGGGAGTTGAAGGTTGAGAAAGAAGAATCAGATGTGGACTAACCAAATGAATCTCAGATAGAGAAAACGGATCAAGGGGATTTCCCTTTGTAATTGAAGCTCTATAGTGGAAAGAAAGTAAGGAGCTAGGGTTCGAAAGTGAGGACTAGCTTATTGGAGGTAGTCACTTTACCATAAGGAAAAGAGTGAGTATTGTCTCACCTCCTTAAAAGAAGTTAGAGAGATTCTCTATTACTGCTATAACTAGGGGAGAGAGATACGAGCAATGTCGTCCATCTTTTCCATCTTACTGATTAGCGGGAGATGAACAGGTTAGGTAGGGCTACCCACAAATACTCGGGTAAGGGCGGGAATCTACTTCCAAGGTTTCGTCTATGACGTAGCTTATCGTTTGGTAAGTGGTTCAAAAAGGATAGTAGGCATTTCTCAAAGGACGAGAGAATGATTAAGTGGTTGTCCTAGGGAACGCGGTTCAGGTTTCTCCTTAGGATTTCAAGATTTCTGTTGAGAATGGAATTTCTACTGGACGGAAAGTCTAGGAAGTTCATCGTATGTCTCTGTCAGTAAGTGTTGGTTGCTACCAGCAATCGGTCGGTTGACTTAGCATGATGTCTAGGTTTGAGTCGAAAAGTACGACTCCTAAAGAGAGAGTATTTATTACTAACCGCAGTCAGTCAATTGACTCATTGGTGCACTAAATACTTAACGCAAAAAGGTTCAATATTCGAATCTAAAGTCCCAACTCCTAAAAGAAGTTCGACTACCAATCGATATTAAATCAACTCTTGAATACGAGTGAACATCAACGGCTCTAAGTAGGTATTCTAGACAAATTCTCATCGACGGAGTGTAAGGTACAACATCGATAAGACAGTATAGGTAGTACCGCAATCGGCGACATGATGTAGCAGACCATTGTTGATAAATCAATGTTGAGAGTTCAACGTTGCTAGAGCAACATCGAGGGGACAATATCTAAGGATAATCCTCGGTGAACTAGATCGTTATCGATAGGGGTACCTATATAGTGGATAAGGTACGACATCAACAGCACGTAAGGTACTACCTTAACTGAAAGTTGTTGGCAAAGCAACATTGATAAAACATTATTGGTTCAGAAAAGAAACAAAGTCGACTAAATGACGTCGTTTGAATCAACATCGAGTGCATGGTGCAGTTTCAAAAATTTTAACAACAATCGGTTCAAGACTAGGCTTGAGATATAAGTGTCGGTAACAGGGTTACCAACGAAACGAGGCTAGATGACAAATCCAACGGGATTACTGGCGAAACGATGCAGGATGATAATTCCAACAAGATTACTTAACGAAATGCGGCGGAATGATAATTCCAATATGGTTACTATCGCAATGCGACCGAATAATGTTTCAAAATCAAATACCGATTCGAGGTCGAATGATGATTTTAACAAGGTTATCAATGAAACAGAGCCGAATAATAATTCGAGGCCAAATGATGATTCGAAGTCAAATGATGAGTTAAAACTCAGAACGAGATCAAAATTGTGGAAAACTAGAAGGAGGTTGAATAGTTTTACCGATTTTAAGTTAGTTTCAGAAACTTTAGATTCAATATTACGTGAAGTCGTATGGATGTAGAGAATTTATAGGTCTAATGGTAATGCAAGTAAGTAAAGTAAAGTAAGGGATAGAAATGACACAACCGATTTATAGTGGTTCGGCTACAAGGACACCTTCCTTGCCCTACTCCACTCCTCGAGTCACCTACTCGAGAGTTCAAGCACTATGTCAACAAACTCCTTCAACTTAGCGGAGAATCCTTCACAACGTTGCTTACACCTTTTTCTAGTACAAAGCTAAATATCGAGTCCATAACACTGTGGACCAAACCAACACGACTATTACACAACAACTATGTGAAATATCAAATACAAGATCTTTGCTACAGAAATCTTATGGAGGACAAATCAATCAAGGACCCCTTGCTTGGATGACTTGTAGAATGCTCGTGATCTCGCCTTAGAGAAGGACCTATATGAGAATCACAATAGAAAGAAAGAAGAACAACTCTCTAGATCAAGTGATCTTATGTTAGAAGAGAATGAGAGTGTATGAGAGATTTAGGAAGAAGAGGGGTGAGTTAGAATGAAGAAATGGCTCTTTATTTATAGGCAAAACTTGCCACTGTTCCCCAGATCCCACGGATCCCTCCCATAAGGGATCCATCTAGTGTAAACTTAGGGATCCGTGGGACGCTCCTCTTTGCCCATGGGTATTTTGGTTATGGGTCATGGGTTATGGGTTGGTCCATGGGTATTTCTTTAGATACAAAGTATCTAATGAGTACAATGTATCTAGTTAAGTGGGTATGGGTCAATACCATGGGTTGTGGATATGATCCATGGGTTGTGATTTTTACCCATCCTAATAAACTATTACAACAAATAATTTATTACAACAATTTGTATTAAGTGACTATATGTAAATGCTTTACAATTATAACATGTATCCTTATAATTTTACTTATGATAACATTATATTTGTTATCAACAAAACACAAAGAGATCGCAAAATATGAATACACGTTTTTACGGTTTAGTTGTATTAACAATCTCTCCTTTTTTGTTGATGACAAAACATAATGTTATGATGAGTAAAACTTAAGATTAGATGTATGTTTTGAAAGCCCTAAGTTTTACTTCTTATCCCCCTTTTTGTCGAAACAAAAAGTTAACCCATCGAAGAAATAAAATGTGAAAAAATAGTCTACGTATCGCCTACTTCCCCTTGACGGTAGCTCCCCTTAGTTTGGGGCGTCAAGTGAGAAAAATAAAAATCCTACAAAGAAAGGGTTAGTAGTAACATGCATAAGTAATCTTGTTATTGACGAGAATCAAAATTGAGAGCCAAGGTATGTAAACAAGGCCTTGTAATAAAACAACAAAATGTAGTGGTATTTATGCCACATACAAACATGTAAAAGTAAGAACAAGACTTTTTCTTTAAAATGACTCAAAAGAAAAATACTAGAAAATAGTAATAATGATTCCTTCCATGCTTGCATAAGGTTATGGATGGAGGTTTTGATGAGTAATGGTGTTGATGTAATCAAGAATGAGGTTGAGTATGAATCGCATTTCTTCCCTAACTTCTATTGCAATATCCCTAGTGGATTGGCAATGTTCACAATGTAAGTGATGTGGGTAATTAGTGCGGAAGGTTTCCGGGTTGTTTTGATTTGTGAGATGCGGAAGATGTGGTGGAAAAATAGGAAAATATGGATCAAAGTCCAGAATGTTTGGAAGTGGTGGTGGAAAAGAACCTAGATGTTTGTAGCTTAATGGGAGCTAAGGGTGGTGAGGTTTCAAGGTCTTTGAAAATTGTGTTTGGGGAAGTGGGAGGTGTCAAAAAGGTTATTTCTTTTTGTTTTGGTTGTTGAGATCTTGTTGGAGTCCTGAGGAGTTCCAAAAGAGTGACTTTAGGTGGTGAGTTGATGGATGATGAAGTTGGTGTACTTGTTGGTGATAAAGGAGGTGCTATAATGGAAGCATCTTGTAGTGAGTTATTTGTTGGTGATGAGCCATTCGATGATAGTTTTGCTAAGCAACAAGGCCGGATGCTAATCCGTGCGGATATCCTAGATTTTGATTGTGGCATTTTGGAAGGTGGGAGGACAAAAGTTTAGATTTCATGAAGAGGATTGTTTGTACTAGGTGATTCATCTAAGTTGGAAGATCTTTTGGATGACATGGTGTTGTTTGTTTGTGAAGATGGGATGAATATGCAAGCATTTTGGGAGTCCTATATATAGAAAAATAATGCATTGTAATGAATGCTTGACCCAAAATGTGGATTAAAATCTAATGATTAGATATGAATTTAAGGCATGTGATCATGAGAACACAAGCATTAAAGAACATACTCCAAAGAAAATGAAAAAAAAATATTGGAGTTTTCATCCAAAGTGAGAAAAATAGAAGATAAAACTAGCTTCCGTCTCACCGATCCCACGGATCCTTCCCTTGAGGGATCCGTCCAGCATTAAGGCTGGGATCCGTGGTACTGGTGATTCAGGCAGCTCAAAATTTTCCTTTTGGAAATATTTGCGCCTAGTGTGTGCCTATATGCAAACTCTTTGGAGTTGCGATTATCTTGACTCATACAAAGAAAGGAAAAATAAACTATAAGTGAAAAATCATACTATTATGTGAGATAACCCGAGTGCTCCTATTTCATTGTTGCTTGAAAGAATGTACCCGAAAACACATATTAGTTATGTGTTCCCTTTAGCATTCAAAAGACATGAGATGCAATGAAAACGGGTTTTTACTTTGTATTAATAATGAAAAAGCGATTTGTCCTAGACGTAAGAAATTGCTTTTGTGAAATTGATACGGGAGGAGGTATCATTTTGGAAAACATTTTGAAAAGAGGTTTCCATGTGTGAAGAAAAACCTTTATCCTTTGAAAAGAGGATGTGTATGTGATTACGTGTTTGCAACTTGTACTTATTTTGAAAGAAAATAAGAGAAAACTATGAATTATAAGTGAAAACTTATCTTGGGTTTTGAAAATTCCCGTATTGCTAGTGAGTTGTGCATGAAATAGAGATCCTAGACTCAGAAAGAAGAAGGCTAGTGTTTACATACCTTGTAGAGTTAAAAAGTAAATTACGACGATTGTTCCATGAGACTAAGACCAAGACGAAGTAGGTTGAATTGTTCCCGCTTCAACGGTTTGGTGAGGACGTCGGCTATGTTGTCTTTGGATACTACCTTCTCAATAGAGATGTTCCCCTTTTGAACATTATCTCTTAGGAAGTGATGACGAATCTCTGTATGTTTTGTGCGAGAATGCAATACCGGATTCTTGCTTAAATCAATGGCACCTTTGTTGTCACATAGGATGGCTATGTCACTTAGATGAATGTCGTAGTCAACTAACGCTTGTTTCACCCATAGTGCTTATTGGCATGCCTTGCCGGCGGAGACATATTCGGCTTTGATTGTTGATATTGCTAATGCCGTTTGTTTCTTAGAAAACCAAGATGTTAAACAACATCCAATAAAAGTACATACCCCACTTGTACTTTTTCGGTCAACATAATTACCTGCATGGTCAGAATCTGCATATACAATTGTTTCTACTCCTGTGCCCTTAGGATAACCTAATCCTAATTGTGTTGTACCCTTAATGTATCTAAATATTCTTTTTACGGCTTCTAGATGTGATGTTTTAGTGTCTTCTTGAAACCTAGCACATAGACAAACACTAAACATGATATCCGGCCTACTAGCCGTGAGGTAGAGAAGACTACCAATCATGCCACGATATTTTGCGTTATCAACGGATTCGCCGTCTTCATCTTTTGTGATTTTGGTGTCGGATGACATTGGTGTCCTAATTGGTTTCGACTCTTCTAGACTGAATTTCTTTAACATCTCTTTTATGTATTTAGATTGATTAAAGAAGATACCATCTTCTACTTATTTGATTTGTAGACCAAGAAAGAAACTAAGTTCTCCCATCATACTCATCTCGAACTCGTCATGCATGATTTTATAGAAATCATCACACATGTCTGGACAAGTAGATCCGAATATAATATCATCTACATATATTTGAACGATGATTATATGTGGCTCTCTTTTCTTAGTAAAAAGTGTGTTGTCAACTAACCCATGGTGTAGTTGTGTTTGATTAAGAACGACTTGAGTCTATCATACCAAGCTTTTGGAGCTTGTTTAAGACCATAGAGGGCTTTCTTTAACTTATACACATCTTTGGGTTTTTCAAAATCGATGAAGCCAGGAGGTTGAGCTACATATACTTCTTCATTAATAAAACCATTTAGAAAAGCACTTTTGACGTCCATTTGATAAATCTTAAGATCATTAGCACAAGCATAAGCAAGAAGTATTCTTATAGACTCTAATCTAGCCATGGGGGCATAGGTCTCATCAAAGTCTATTCCTTCTTGTTGGTTATACCCTTGGGCAACGAGTCTAGCCTTGTTTCTAGACACTACTCCGTTTGCATCTAATTTGTTTTTATAAACCATTTGGTTCCTATTATGGTTTGATTACTAGGTGGAGGGACAAGTATCCAAACATCATTAGAAACAAATTGATTTCATTCTTCTTGCATAGCCATTACGCAACTTTCATCTTTTATGGCTTCTTGTGTATTCTTAGGTTCTATGGTTGAGACAAAACAAAATAGACTACTTTGGTTTTGAACTTGAGACCTTAATGTTCTTTCGTTGAACTTTCCTATGACCTTATCTACGGGGTGATCTTTGGACTCTTTAATATTTATGACTTCATCATTTAAAGATTTTTATTCTTCATTTATCTTTTTCTTTATTACTATAGCTTTACTTTCTACAATCTCGTCATCGACAAGGGGTGGAGAGGGTTTGGGTGGACTTTCATCAAATTTTACATTTAATGACTCTTCTATCTTCATTGTTTCTTTATTTAGTATGACGTAGGCTTTGCTATTAGGAGAGTAACCTAAAAAGATACCTTCGGTTGATTTAGGATCAAATTTTGTAAGGTAATATTTAGTGTTGAGAAGAAAACATTTGCTACCAAACACTCTAAAGTGAACTAACGTAGGCTTTTTGCCTCGAAGTAACTCGTATGGAGTTTTGCCTAAAATTGGTCTAATTAAGACTCGATTAAGTATGTACGTTGAAGTATCAACGGCATTGCACCAAAACTTTTGAGGTATGGATTGCTCATTAAGCATTGTGCAATTTATTTCTTGTAGGGTTCTATTCTTTCTTTCAACTACCCCATTCGATTGTGTAGTGCGAGGAGCCGAGAAGTTGTGAGTAATACCATTAGCGTCACAAAAGGCTCCGAATTGCACTTCATTGTCGAATTCCCTACCATGATCCGTCCTAATAGATACTATAGGACTTCCTAGTTGTCTTTGGATTTTCTTGCTTAATATTTCAAAATAATTAAACGTTTCCGTTTTGTTCTTTAAAAATTTGGTCCATGTGTACCTAGTTTCCTCCATAACTTTGGATAGCGGATGGGCCAAATAAATTCATGTGTAATAATTCTAGACACTTGGTTGTAGACACCATGTTTTTAGCTTTGTGACTAGAGTGGACTTGTTTACCTACATTACACGCATCACAAAAGTGATGTTCATATTTTAACTTAGCTAGATCTCTTACTAGATCTTTGGATGATAGCGATTGAAGAAGTCGCATATTGGCATGACCCAATCTTCGATGCCGTAAGGTCGAAGTATCATCCATAGAAGTAAGACAAATTTGTCTTTAGTTTCATTACTAATTTTAATGACATAGACTCCATGTTTCCTAATTCCTCTTCCTATGGTTATGCCATTTTTAATATCTTACTACCGGTTTCGGTAAAAAGTACATTGCACTTTTTATCACATATTTGTCCTATACTTAAGAGGTTAAAGTTTAGGTTTTCTACGTGACACACATCGTTAATGGTTAGAGATTTGTTAGAAATCGTACCTTTGCCGATGATTTTACTTTTGCTATTTCCAAACACCACATTTCCTCCATTGACGGATTCATATATGGAGAATAGATCTTTATTGTCGGTCATGTGCCTCGTGCACCAGCTATCCTTGACCCATTCATCCGGATCTACGTCGACCTAAAAAAACAATTAACTCAAAAGCTTGGTCCCCATTTGTTCATGGGTCCATTAGTGTTAAACATTCCATTCATGTTAGACATGTATGGATAAGGTGAATATGCATTCCATGGTGCAAGGTTGTGAAATGGAAAGCCATTTTGCATATTTGGGTTCCATCCCATTTGATGGTTACTTCTCGGGTAAACATTATTAGGTTTCCTAGATGTGTTAGGTTTTGAGAAATATGGAGCTTTGTTTCTTGCAAAAATAGGATTATATTTTGGTGGTGGTTGTCTAGTGGTAATATGAGTTGGTTTCTTCTTATTAACAATAACAAAATCAGTTCTAGAAGAAGAGGCTATGTTTTTACCACTGTTTGCTACAGCAGAACCACAGATCCCTTTCTGTACACTAGCCGGTTCCCTTTTTGAGGGATCCGTGGGATCCGCCACAATAGTGGCCTATTTTTCTATTGCTTTTATGAATTGTGTCTCTTTGCTTTCACTAGTTGACGCATCTAGTTGTTGAATACCTAAACCTTTTTGGTTGTTTCCTGTTTTAACACTATCTAATATCATGTCTAGAGTGTTAGTACTCATTCTAGCAATTTTAGAGTCTAGTTGATCAACTAGTGTTTGAAGTTGAACGCAAAGTTCACATTCCCCACTCGCCATCTTTCCCTTTTCCAGACTTTTCAATTTTGCTTTTAACTCTATGACTTCTTTATCTAAACGTTGGTTTTGATTTTTCAAAAACTTGTTTTGGTTGATTACTTTTAAACTAATTTTACAAAGCTTATCATATTCATCATGCAATGAGTCATCATCTAATGATGAGCTACTATAGTATTCGTGACATACCTCGTCATTTGCCATGAGACAAATTTCTTCATCCCCCTCATCGCTCATTCCCCACGTGCCGCTCACGAATGCTTTTTGATCATCCCGTTTTGGACACTTACTAATAAATTGGTTTGCGTCCCCACATTTATAGCAAGTACGATCATCCTTTGGCTTCTCATCTTCTTTGCTTTTCCGGACCTTTCTTGTCGTCATACGGTTGTTTGACGTATCTTCCCTTCCTTCTAAAGAACTTTTTAAAGTCCCTTACCGCCATGGCATACTCCTCGTCATCACTATCTAAAGAGGAGTTCTCTTCATCACTTGAGGCCTTCTTGGCTTTGAGGGCAAGAGATTTGTGTTTCTCTTTCACCTTTGAGGCTTCAGAATCTTTAGCAAGGACAAGCTCGTAGACTTTTAATTTGCCTATGAGTTCATCAAGGGTGAGGATTGTCAAATCTTTTGACTCTTCGATTGCCGTCACCTTGGATCTCCACTTGGATGGAAGTGCCCTTAGATATCTCCTAACATGGCTACGGCTAGAAAAAGATTCATCAAGTGCTTGTAAAGATGTAATATTAGTATTAAAATTAGCAAATGAATGATCTATAGTTTCCTCATCCGATATTGAAAATTGTTCATATTGTTGAACAAATAAATCAATTTTATTATTCTTAACATGTTGATTACCTTGATGAGTTACAACTAAAGAATTCCAACTTTCTTTCGAGGTTTTAAGCATAGAAATTCTTTCAAATTCCTTTTTGGGTAAAGCTTTATATAAAACCATTTTAGCTTCACTATTTTTGGAAAGCTTTTTCTTCATGTCATCGTTTAGTTTATCATGAGGTATGTTAACTAAATTTCCTTTATCATCTTTTGAGATAGCCTCAAAATCTCCTTCAACAATAATGTACCAAAGATCAATATCTTTAGACTTCACATACGTTTCGAATCTATTTTTCCAATATATAAAGCCATTAGTTTCAAGTAGTGGTGGTCGTTGCATAGATTTCCTTTCCTTATAGTTTTCAAAACCCATAGTGATCGAAAAGTTTTTAAAATACTGTTTACTTTAAAACTTTTACAAACTTAGCTCTTGATGCCAATTGTGGAAAACTAGAAGGGGGGGTTGAATAGTTTTACCGATTTTAAGTTAGTTTCAAAAACTTTAGATTCGATATTACGTGAAATCGTATGGATGTAGAGAAGTTATAGATCTAACGGTAATGCAAGTAAGTAAAGTAAAGTATGGGATAGAAATGACACAACCAATTTATAGTGGTTCGGGGTACAAGGACACCTTCCTTGCCCTACTCCACTTCCCGAGTCACCTACTCGAGAGTTCAAGAACTATGTCAACAAACTCCTTCAACTTGGCGGAGAAGCCTTCACAACGTTGCTTACACCTTTTTCCGGTACAAAGCTAAATACCGAGTCCGTAACACGGTGGACCAAACCAACAAGACTATTACACAAAAACTATGTGAAATATCAAATACAAGATCTTTACTACAGAAATCTTGTGGAGGAAAAATCAATCAAGGACCCCTTGCTTGGATAACTTATAGAATGCTCGTGATCTCGCCTTAGAGAAGGACCTATATGAGAATCACAATAGAAAGAAAGAAGAACAACTCTCTAGATCAAGTGATCTTTTGTTAGAAGAGAATGAGAGTGTATGAGAGATTTAGGAAGAAGAGGGGTGAGCTAGAATGAAAAAATGGCTCTCTATTTATAGGCAAAACTTGCCACTGTTCCCCGGATCCCACGGATCCCTCCCACAAGGGATCCGTCTAGTGTAAACCTAGGGATCCGCGGGACGCTCCTCTTTGCCCATGGGTATTTTGGTTATGGGTCATGGGTCATGGGTTATGGGTTGGTCCATGGGTATTTCTTTAGATACAATGTATCTAATGAGTACAATGTAGCTAGTCAAGTGGGTATGGGTCAATACCATGGGTTGTGGATATGATCCATGGGTTGTGATTTTTACCCATCCTAATAAACTACTACAACAAATGATTTATTACAACAATTTATATTAAGTGACTATATGTAAATGCTTTACAAAAATAACATGTATCCTTATAATTTTACTTATGATAACATTATATTTGTTATCAATAAAACACAAAGAGATCGCAAAATATTAATACACGTTTTTACGGTTTAATTGTATTAACAAAAATCACAAAATCAAAAATCCAAAAACCAAAATCAAAACCAAACCCAAAATAGCCGAAAACAATCCCAAACGCTTTAGTATGATCAACGAGGCTTATGACGAAAAACAAATCGGATGTAAATGGTGCCAATCGGGACTAACCCTACTTATGGCGAACTACGCTCAATGGTGACAAACAGGAATTTCACATGAGCAGAGACGTGTAGCAATGCCAGAAGTGTAACACCCCAACCCGACAAGGGTAGAAGTGTCACATTCTGGTGTCATATCAGAACATACAAATAAAATTTCACAAGCGAAAGCCTTTAAGAATAAAGTACCAAGTCATATAGACGAATGACTTACAAGGAAAAATACAAAATTCAATATGTCTAAAATAAATGAAATCTCCAACAATAGCCCAACAAAATAAATCCAAATAATAAGGTGACTAGGGTTGGTCCACTCAAATAGTCCAACTCTCAGCCCATCAAAGCCCATCTTCAAAGCTAACACCTGCCGCAGGAAAAGAAATGCGGCTGAGCTTAAAAAGCCCAGTGAACAGATATAACAAAACGAAAGCTAAATAAAATCTGAAATGCGAAATGAAACAAGGAAAACGGATAACAAAGTCGCAGCGGAATAAGAATAATGAGTCAAAGAGAATCCTGCAGAACACAATTATACAGATATCCAAAACGAACAAATAACAAGAAGAACGAAGCAAAGCAAAGCATCGACGACATATAAACAAGCACACACAAACCAGACATACAAGAACTGAAACATAAGCAAACATAGCAGGCGTCGCATCCACACAACATATATGTCATACAATCAATTCAGGAAAATCAGAAGACATACAAGCCAAACAGATATCTACAGGAAAGCGGAAGCAATTAATTAATAAGTGAGCATGGCAATTCACACAGGTCAAAACCCTTAGTTGAAAACATAACCAGTATCATAACAGCGGAAGTACTAACAGCAGTCAACACATGGCAGTTACACGTAATAAGTAGTAATATAGTATAAAGATGTAATTAAATGAATTAAAGACATAGCAGGGCAACTAAACAAATTAACAAGCCAGACGTCACAAGCTGAACCCTTTACCCAATCAAACCGTAGCATAAACCGAAATGCAAACATGGCAGGTCAACAACAAGCAGATAAGGATACAACGGATAGTCATAGTCCACGAGATCAACTGAACGTAGTACACATAATAAACAGACAAAACTATCGATTACACAATAGCATGATCACCAGACAATACAGAGGGTCACATAACAGTGAGATCACATATCATCAGATAGAAACAGGTAACTCAGATAACTGCATGTTAATCTCATCATAGCAGGATAATCAATGGTCACATAAAACATGAATAGTATAATCAAATTCAATAAGCATATAATAACCCGGTACGTGAATGGAACGATAGTCTGAAGTAACGGAATGAGAGTGTAACAGATCAAAGCAACGGAACATATATATCTTGGTAGTAGAGTGAGTCATATAAGGATATTGGGTAAAGGACAGTCAATTCAGAATATGGTGCAGTGGGGAATCCAGAAGGTACAATATAGGTATATCAAAAGTGTAAGGGTTGTCAGAAATCTATCCCGAGCCAACAAAACAAACCATATCAATAGTGGCAATAGCAGCCAAGTAACCAATAGTAACCATTGTATTCGGAGGGGTGACCTCGGAATACCAAACCAATATGAGGGGAGACCTCAGTAACCAGTGGAGTAGCTAGCTCCCAAAATGTGAGGGGGTGTATTGCACACACGCACCACATCACCAAAACAATATATCAATATCAATACAATACAATACAAATCTAGGATGCATCCATACGCCCCCTGCAAAACAATAGTGGCCATACAATATATCTGAAGCGCGCATAATCAATACAAAATGGGGACGGTGTGGAACATCACTCATCCACACTGGAGTCATGCCATTAGTGCATCAATGACACGGACATGGAACCCCCATGCCTAGTTAATGGCTCGGGTATCAATCTGAAGTGTCAAACAAAGGTTCAAAGTGTAGCAATATATAGGTCTTTATAATCAAAGGTGCAATGTCAATAGTTCACAATTCAGAGGTTCATAGCAATAGTCCAATTTCAATGTCCAATATCAATATTTCAATAACAAAGTTTCGATAGCACACATATAATAGCACAGGTCAATAGCAAAAGTTCAATAGCAAAGGGTTCAATAACGAAAGGATCAATAGCAATGGTTCAATATTAAAGGGGTCAGCAGTAAGCAAAGGTTCAATATCAGAGGATCAATAGCAAGGAAAGCATAACAATTAATATCATAAGCGAAACAAAGTCGAAGGACCAGAAAGTCATGAGAGATCCCTACTGAAAAGGAATAGAATATCTGTACCTTATTCGAAGCAATCAACAATGAAAGTAAAGTCAAGAAAGGAGATCAATCGCGTCGCCCGGAACCTATATGAATTAGATAACGTTCTATAAGAATCCGAAACACTTGTTTAAGACGGCTTTCCATTTTTAACAAGTTTCCCATTTTAGTAATCTTTCCATTTTTAGGTACTTTCTATTTTAGGCAGGTTTCTATTTTTAGTAACTTTCCGAATTAAGTAACTTTCCATATTTAATAAAATAGCTTTAGGGTTCATATAATTAATTAGTCAATTTAGAGTTAAGTATAATAACTTATTATAATTTAGGGTCTAAAGTGTAACTTGTTAAAGTTTAGGGTTTATTAAGACAAATAACTAAATATTAAACATTTTATAATATTTCTATTATAGTCTAAGGTGTAAAGTGCCAATTCAATATAGATCAAGGTTTGCATGTGATAAACTATTAAAGGTGAAGGTTCAAAGTGAAAAATGTCAAATCCTTAACATGTAGCCATAATAAAAATCATGCGTCCAGTATGCAATACGTTTCTTCTTATACCATGACATGTCGACTTCGACCTTGCTCGCAGTTCAAACGGCTTACCGACACAACTAGATAAAAACGTATAATGATTAACCCCCGACTCTTTTTCCCCGAAACACTTTCAACATGCCGAAAAATGTACTTACAAATCCCGCAAACCACCTTGAAGACGCCCCATTTAAGCCTTTCTATTACCATTCAAAACTCAGCCAACGAGCCTCATAATTTTTGTTTCCATTTATACGAGACACAACAAACCCGAGCCATTATTTTACCCGATCCATAACTTCCTATTCGACCCGTTTTGCAACCCTTTTCTCAGCCACCAATCGACCCCAACACCAAGCTATATTGACTCTAAAAGAAAACATTTGACACAAACATGACCCTTTTGATTGCGTACATGAAATATCACGTAAATAATTTTGTAACCCACGACTCACCTTCATGAATTCAACACATCATTTTTATATTGCGCACACATGTTTAGCTGATTTACTTTAGATTTCAAAAGAGCTCCTAAGAGATTTTCTTACATGAATTACACATGACTTACTTGAGACACCAACAGTATACATTTTCGACATACATATACATGCATGAAATCATGATTTTATGTGACGTTTTTTTTTTCTGGTGGTCATCGCATTCAGTTTTAACATAGTCACCAATGATATGAAGGCCTCATCATATAGATTACTTTACTTGTTAAATGCTTAGATTATAGAGTATATATAAGTGTGTCGACTGAATAGCAACGAGGAGACGTGGTACCTTTGAATGATGTTAGTAACGAACGAGAATACAAGGAGCCACAACCTAGACCTTACTTCGAATATAACCACACTCATGATCAACCACTCTTCGAACCGAACCCACGAAAAACTGGAACCCAAAACAGCCCGTCATCTGAATCAGCAAACACGATCACCACCACCTTTGATTTTGCTTTGAAGGTCGAATGAAAGGAGAACAAAATGGATGTCTTGCCGTCACTTTTTGATTAGGGTTTAATAGGTGATATTTTGAATGTGTAATGTAGGTTAAATGAATGAGGTAAAGTGAGATAAATGGGATTAAATGGTTGGAGGATACTCGGCTGAAATCAAGGGAGAAAATCAAGACCAAAACAACTTTCCAAAATTCAAATGTGTATGTTACAAAGTGATTAAGAATGGGATATGGGAAGTAATTTTTGGCCGAATACTAGGGGAATAAAAAAAAGAAATTTGACTTCCAAAATTACAAATACGATGGCTTGGATTTAAATTGTAATGTGTTGTAACTTGTGTACATTCGGCCCATGCAACTAAAACATGTGAGATGCATTTTTGACATAAGTGTAGGTCGGTTTTATTATTATTATTTTTTTGTCTATTAGGTTTGATAACTATAAGTTAGGTTAGAAGCATAATTAATGAGATTGACGTATTTTAATATTTTACAAACATTAAATTTGAAGGGCAAAATAGTCTTTTCACACGTTTTAGATTTTTAGGGTTTTACAACTCTTCCCCTCTAAAAGAAAATTTTCGTCCTCGAAAATTGAAGTCGCAGGGGTACACAGAGACGAACGAGTTTAAGGCAAACATAGCAATCCATAGTCTCACACAGATCATAACGATATCGGTTCCAAAGCGTACAAAACTTATACGTAACGGATGTCGATGAGAATCTCGCAAAGAGGTACAGAATTCTAAACGAATATGAGGAGTGCCAAAATAATGGATATAAGTCCTAGTCCATTCACGTACCAACCCTAGGCATTTCCTAAAACGTCGTATGATTCCAATAAGTTCAAATTATATGATCTCGGTATTATCACGTTGATCAGGCGTCATAATACTTGCATCACATAACAAGTCCTTATTGTCATCATATTCTGTCCCGGGTCATGACGAACTACATTGCCAATAGCACACAAAACATATCACATATAGATATTAAGTAACATACCAGAGCAGACCAGAATCGCGCACATACAACATATAACACATCAAACAACTTACCATATCACAATGAAAGAATGCCACCAACTTGCATAAAATGGTTCCTCATGACTCATTACTGTCGGTCCAAAAAGAAAAGCTGAGATATACCAGAATGCTAAACGATAAAACTTCACGATTCAAACCGAGTTCTGAACGAATCAAAGAAAAGTAATGCCGATCAAAATCACTTGACAGGATATCAAACCGCCGCAAAACGCATGACAAACAAGTTGAAGTAACATAAGTCGCGCCCAAATCCTATGAAGTAGATGAACCTTCTCAGCCACCGGTTGAATCTTGTCTCCGTCTCTTGCGTCTTTGGTTGGTCCGTCCAGCTTCCTTCAGCAGCATCCTGATACCTCCAGCAGCACGGCAGTCGGGTGTGGCTTCTGCTTCACGAACCTCTCCAGCTCAGAGACTGTTGCAGCAACACAGGTTCGGCACCATCATCTTCGGCTCCACGGGTAGTCTCCATCTAACGATCGACAAACGGATGTGCGAAGACAAAATAATAAAATCAAATGTGAAGAGAAGAAGACCAAAACAGTGAAGATAAAAGATTATCGAAGTCAAAACTGAACGACAATCAAAAGGAATCGGAATAGATTATAACAGACGGGAGCCTAGTGTCTACCCAAGTCCTCACAGGTCAATCCTAAGGTCAACAAAACGAAACCTTAGCTCTGATACCATAATTGTAACACCCCAACCCGACAAGGGTAGAAGTGTCACATTCTGGTGTCATATCAGAACATACAAATAAAATTTCACAAGCGAAAGCCTTTAAGAATAAAGTACCAAGTCATATAGACGAATGACTTACAAGGAAAAATACAAAATTCAATATGTCTAAAATAAATGAAATCTCCAACAATAGCCCAACAAAATAAATCCAAATAATAAGGTGACTAGGGTTGGTCCACTCAAATAGTCCAACTCTCAGCCCATCAAAGCCCATCTTCAAAGCTAACACCTGCCGCAGGAAAAGAAATGCGGCTGAGCTTAAAAAGCCCAGTGAACAGATATAACAAAACGAAAGCTAAATAAAATCTGAAATGCGAAATGAAACAAGGAAAACGGATAACAAAGTCGCAGCGGAATAAGAATAATGAGTCAAAGAGAATCCTGCAGAACACAATTATACAGATATCCAAAACGAACAAATAACAAGAAGAACGAAGCAAAGCAAAGCATCGACGACATATAAACAAGCACACACAAACCAGACATACAAGAACTGAAACATAAGCAAACATAGCAGGCGTCGCATCCACACAACATATATGTCATACAATCAATTCAGGAAAATCAGAAGACATACAAGCCAAACAGATATCTACAGGAAAGCGGAAGCAATTAATTAATAAGTGAGCATGGCAATTCACACAGGTCAAAACCCTTAGTTGAAAACATAACCAGTATCATAACAGCGGAAGTACTAACAGCAGTCAACACATGGCAGTTACACGTAATAAGTAGTAATATAGTATAAAGATGTAATTAAATGAATTAAAGACATAGCAGGGCAACTAAACAAATTAACAAGCCAGACGTCACAAGCTGAACCCTTTACCCAATCAAACCGTAGCATAAACCGAAATGCAAACATGGCAGGTCAACAACAAGCAGATAAGGATACAACGGATAGTCATAGTCCACGAGATCAACTGAACGTAGTACACATAATAAACAGACAAAACTATCGATTACACAATAGCATGATCACCAGACAATACAGAGGGTCACATAACAGTGAGATCACATATCATCAGATAGAAACAGGTAACTCAGATAACCACATGTTAATCTCATCATAGCAGGATAATCAATGGTCACATAAAACAGGAATAGTATAATCAAATTCAATAAGCATATAATAACCCGGTACGTGAATGGAACGATAGTCTGAAGTAACGGAATGAGAGTGTAACAGATCAAAGCAACGGAACATATATATCTTGGTAGTAGAGTGAGTCATATAAGGATATTGGGTAAAGGACAGTCAATTCAGAATATGGTGCAGTGGGGAATCCAGAAGGTACAATATAGGTATATCAAAAGTGTAAGGGTTGTCAGAAATCTATCCCGAGCCAACAAAACAAACCATATCAATAGTGGCAATAGCAGCCAAGTAACCAATAGTAACCATTGTATTCGGAGGGGTGACCTCGGAATACCAAACCAATATGAGGGGAGACCTCAGTAACCAGTGGAGTAGCTAGCTCCCAAAATGTGAGGGGGTGTATTGCACACACGCACCACATCACCAAAACAATATATCAATATCAATACAATACAATACAAATCTAGGATGCATCCATACGCCCCCTGCAAAACAATAGTGGCCATACAATATATCTGAAGCGCGCATAATCAATACAAAATGGGGACGGTGTGGAACATCACTCATCCACACTGGAGTCATGCCATTAGTGCATCAATGACACGGACATGGAACCCCCATGCCTAGTTAATGGCTCGGGTATCAATCTGAAGGGTCAAACAAAGGTTCAAAGTGTAGCAATATATAGGTCTTTATAATCAAAGGTGCAATGTCAATAGTTCACAATTCAGAGGTTCATAGCAATAGTCCAATTTCAATGTCCAATATCAATATTTCAATAACAAAGTTTCGATAGCACACATATAATAGCACAGGTCAATAGCAAAAGTTCAATAGCAAAGGGTTCAATAACGAAAGGATCAATAGCAATGGTTCAATATTAAAGGGGTCAGCAGTAAGCAAAGGTTCAATATCAGAGGATCAATAGCAAGGAAAGCATAACAATTAATATCATAAGCGAAACAAAGTCGAAGGACCAGAAAGTCATGAGAGATCCCTACTGAAAAGGAATAGAATATCTGTACCTTATTCGAAGCAATCAACAATGAAAGTAAAGTCAAGAAAGGAGATCAATCGCGTCGCCCGGAACCTATATGAATTAGATAACGTTCTATAAGAATCTGAAACACTTGTTTAAGACGGCTTTCCATTTTTAACAAGTTTCCCATTTTAGTAATCTTTCCATTTTTAGGTACTTTCTATTTTAGGCAGGTTTCTATTTTTAGTAACTTTCCGAATTAAGTAACTTTCCATATTTAATAAAATAGCTTTAGGGTTCATATAATTAATTAGTCAATTTAGAGTTAAGTATAATAACTTATTATAATTTAGGGTCTAAAGTGTAACTTGTTAAAGTTTAGGGTTTATTAAGACAAATAACTAAATATTAAACATTTTATAATATTTCTATTATAGTCTAAGGTGTAAAGTGCCAATTCAATATAGATCAAGGTTTGCATGTGATAAACTATTAAAGGTGAAGGTTCAAAGTGAAAAATGTCAAATCCTTAACATGTAGCCATAATAAAAATCATGCGTCCAGTATGCAATACGTTTCTTCTTATACCATGACATGTCGACTTCGACCTTGCTCGCAGTTCAAACGGCTTACCGACACAACTAGATAAAAACGTATAATGATTAACCCCCGACTCTTTTTCCCCGAAACACTTTCAACATGCCGAAAAACGTACTTACAAATCCCGCAAACCACCTTGAAGACGCCCCATTTAAGCCTTTCTATTACCATTCAAAACTCAGCCAACGAGCCTCATAATTTTTGTTTCCATTTATACGAGACACAACAAACCCGAGCCATTATTTTACCCGATCCATAACTTCCTATTCGACCCGTTTTGCAACCCTTTTCTCAGCCACCAATCGACCCCAACACCAAGCTATATTGACTCTAAAAGAAAACATTTGACACAAACATGACCCTTTTGATTGCGTACATGAAATATCACGTAAATAATTTTGTAACCCACGACTCACCTTCATGAATTCAACACATCATTTTTATATTGCGCACACATGTTTAGCTGATTTACTTTAGATTTCAAAAGAGCTCCTAAGAGATTTTCTTACATGAATTACACATGACTTACTTGAGACACCAACAGTATACATTTTCGACATACATATACATGCATGAAATCATGATTTTATGTGACGTTTTTTTTTCTGGTGGTCATCGCATTCAGTTTTAACATAGTCACCAATGATATGAAGGCCTCATCATATAGATTACTTTACTTGTTAAATGCTTAGATTATAGAGTATATATAAGTGTGTCGACTGAATAGCAACGAGGAGACGTGGTACCTTTGAATGATGTTAGTAACGAACGAGAATACAAGGAGCCACAACCTAGACCTTACTTCGAATATAACCACACTCATGATCAACCACTCTTCGAACCGAACCCACGACAAACTGGAACCCAAAACAGCCCGTCATCTGAATCAGCAAACACGATCACCACCACCTTTGATTTTGCTTTGAAGGTCGAATGAAAGGAGAACAAAATGGATGTCTTGCCGTCACTTTTTGATTAGGGTTTAATAGGTGATATTTTGAATGTGTAATGTAGGTTAAATGAATGAGGTAAAGTGAGATAAATGGGATTAAATGGTTGGAGGATACTCGGCTGAAATCAAGGGAGAAAATCAAGACCAAAACAACTTTCCAAAATTCAAATGTGTATGTTACAAAGTGATTGAGAATGGGATATGGGAAGTAATTTTTGGCCGAATACTAGGGGAATAAAAAAAAGAAATTTGACTTCCAAAATTACAAATACAATGGCTTGGATTTAAATTGTAATGTGTTGTAACTTGTGTACATTCGGCCCATGCAACTAAAACATGTGAGATGCATTTTTGACATAAGTGTAGGTCGGTTTTATTATTATTATTTTTTTGTCTATTAGGTTTGATAACTATAAGTTAGGTTAGAAGCATAATTAATGAGATTGACGTATTTTAATATTTTACAAACATTAAATTTGAAGGGCAAAATAGTCTTTTCACACGTTTTAGATTTTTAGGGTTTTACAAGAAGTGTTACGATTCGAGAGGTGTTGCGATGCCAGTGTGTCGTGTGTGAGTGTAGGCTTTTGTGATGTTTGGTGAGTGTGAGTGTGTGAGTCCACTTAAAGCTCATTGTCCTTAAAACGAATCCCTAACCCAGACATAATTCTGTTATAACTACTCCCATTTGTAAAATTCACCTTTGAGACGGACATAGGTGATCAGTTCATGTCCTGTTGTCTTTGGCCGAATATAGGTTATCAGTCTATATTCATTCAAGGTTCAATAAATTTTGATAAGGCAAGGCACAACCAATTAATATAACCAATTCTTAATATATATATTCTCATCTTCAATATTATCCACCCCAAATGTGTCCCTTTTTCTTATCTCAATGACATCTCATTTCACCATTTAGTTATTAACGATAGGTATCATCATGTGTGTGTGTGGTATCGACTCGACAAGACACCATGAATGCACTCAAATAACTACAATGTGACTCATAATGACACAATGAGACGTCTAAGCGATTGGCTTTACAGTTTAATAAGCTTTGAAATAAATAGTTAGATCTTATCGAGTTCGTCAACTCGATAAACTCAACCATTTATCCATGTAGCTTATTATCCAAAGACCAGTCACATCCTAACGAGCCATAAGGATAATTCACCCATTAATAATGTTATCCTACGTACATAGCGGGCGCTTTGTTAGGTTCGTCAACCTAATAAGTCTGTTATCCAAGTGGATTGACGCTATTAGTGTTAGGTCATCCGTAACCCATGCACAACACATAAATGATATTAAACACTCATAATTAGCACATTTCGATAAACGTGTCCTCGAAACATTTAATGACTCATTAATTACAAAACATTTCTATTTTTAGGCGTTAGTTCCCTTTTCAAAATGTCAAATAGCAAGGTAAGTTTTGCTATCGAATGTTTAGTACAAAAACCATTTAGCATCTATATTTTCTAGTTTCATTTATTTGTTTATATATATATATATATTTCGTCGAGTAGTAATATAAGTTTCGAGTCTTTATTCGTTTCGAGTTCACAAGTCCGAGTCATGACTATTGGCTTTTACACATCATATTGCCCAATAAATACTAAAGACCATGTTACGGCGTTATCGGGGTCAATCGAGACTAAAAAGTCACGATAACACCGACGTAGCGCAAAGTTGACATATATATTATTAAGTTCAAAATAAACAATTTCACAACTCCAATTAATCCTCCAAACAATCTCATATAAATCTCGTCATTCGAACACACTACCAAACGACTCTTTCAATTTCCCCAAACACAACCGATTAACGAATATCAAATCTAATGTTTGTTAATACTTACTAATTACCCAAATCACCACAATTAATTTGTTATCCAATCAAGGCTATTAATTAATACATCGTCCAATGATTCACAGTTAACCAAATAATCACACGTTAGTCCAATTTAATTTTTTTGAAAAAACTTACTGGTTTCGCATATTATAATGACACTAGTGGTCATGAATTCATTATCAATAATCAAAACCGACTACCACTTGTTTGACAATACTAAAGAATAAAACAACGGTTTACGAAAGTTTTGACCCAAAACAGTGACACGAGACTATACACCCTTCAACATCATCAAAACCATTATAACCCATCATCTAGTTATGACCGAGAACACCTAAACATGATAAAATGCAAAAACACGTGAACATGACACAACACACGATACCAACACACCAGTTTATATGTTTTATTAGTCTTAACGCGTTTTAGACTCGTGTTCATCAAAACTTAACTGTGGAACTCACGTTCAAGAGACAAAAGGCCTCGTTCGTGACTCCCTGACTTAGTTATAATAGAACCATTTCCTCTACCTTCTCAAATCATTCCCACGGCTACTACTAATGTGCAAGTTCTAAATCGAGAGGTGAGATTACGCAAAGAAATTGCATAACTCTGATACTTTGAGAGTATCCGTATTATTGATTAGTAATGTTGAAGTATTGGTTATCACAGTTTGGGTTCGTTTGTTTACTTTCATCTCCTAAGTATATTCCAATAGATTCCACGTATTTGTGTGTATTCGCACAAAGTTTCTCTTTGTTTTTTTGGAACTCTCCAAGGCAACTACTTAATACAAGCTAAGTGTTATAGATATAAGGTTTGGGACTCCACACTCTGTGAAAGGTATAGTGCGTGCGAAAGCATGAGGACATGCTTTCTGGGTGTGTGTATAAGCATGTGAAACGCTTATAGTGAACTACTAAGATAGGCAGACTTAGATCGTCTACCAACAGGGCACACATTCAACAAGTGTGCTAACAAACAACTCATCAAATAAGCCATAAACATCTCATCAATCAATTCGTCAAATGTGTTCTCAATCATCTACATACTTAAACTAGTCATACGCGAGGCTTCAGGTTGGCAGGAATGCACGTGCCGGTCATAGGGCTAAGTTTTCTAAAAGGTGGTTATAGTCTAGGTTTTGAAAATATACCCATTTCTCTATAACCTTGGCTCTGATACCAATCTGTAACACCTCGAAAATACGGTCTATTGGAAGCATACGAGCCTTTGGGTGCTACAATATTGGTATCACAACATAAGGTACAAATAATGGTTTTTATCCCATTTATTTAGAATAAGATTCATTAATTGAAAACCATAAGTTTACATTAATGAAAGTAGTGCGGAAATAGGCCCAAAAGATAATTAAAGTGGTCCCGTTTATTCATCAGAGTCACCTATGACCATGCCTATTGCCAAGCGTCTTCCAATAGTGAGCTATCACCTTAAACCTGAGAACACATGCTAAAAAGGTTAGCTTACGCTGGTGAGTTCATAGAGTTTTGTTACAAAATGTAGTAGTGGAACTGATAAAGTTTAATTGCTGAGTGCGACTAAGGCAGATATATAGAATAAACATTCTAATCAAAAATCAATCAAATCAGTAATCAACAACACAGTCAAGATCTCATCGGGGGCCCCAAGTGACTCTAGCCAGCAAGGTCGTAGCGAGGCCTAGAACACAAGCTACCCTGGACTAGGTTGGTAAATTCTTAGCTAGGCATCGCGTTATAGCATAGAGATGCTACCCTAGTCTAAGTCAACAAATGTGGCATGTCTAACTTTTCCTAGTCAACATATTAGCAATTCAAAATCATGGTGGCAGGTCCAAGAAATAGTTTGCATTCACATAAATACGTAAAAGGTTCAATCATCAAATCAAATATACCAAACAACAATTATTCCAAATAATATTTACATATCCAATTATGGTTTGTAAAAGCAACATGTATTCTGATAACATCAAATAGTCCTGAATATAAAGTGTCAATTTCCCCTGATAATGCTTGTAATTTATATCATTTATATGGATTTACGCTTGTTTTCCATTGTTTTCCACTTTCAGGTAAATTACGAGCATTGGAGCTAAAGTGACGCGGAATTGGAGAAATATCAAAGATTTATCATAGTATGCTGACTTTGAAGAAGTTACGGCGTAACTCATATCTCTCATTACGCCGTAACTAAAGCGTGACTCAGAAAACCAACGCATTAGAAGGTTACGGCGTAACTCTCCCCAAATACTAAGACGTAACTATATTAGGTCAATTGAGGTTCCGCGCCGCTTGTTAGGAATTAGAAATTCCAGGTATTAAAGAGTCGGTCACCTCAAGTATTTGTATTCGTTAGAAAGCTCGTAGTCGTAGTTATTTTAAGTTAAGTAGTATTTAGTTTTGTAACACCGTGGAGGACGGACGGGTCTTTACCCACTGTATGCCTGATCCACAGCCCGATGTGTGCCGTTTTATGTAAGACTATAAATACTCTCTACCTCTCAAGGTAGAGAGTTGGAGCTCATAATAATAACTTTCACTTTCTCTCACTAAGTTCCCTAAACCTCTAACTTTCTCTCTCTAGAATTCCATCTATATGCTACTTTGTGTTATGGTTTGATGTGTATGTGAAAAGTGATATCTAACAATTGGTATCAAGAGCCATGGTTAGATCATATCTTGCACATCTTTGGATTTCTAGTGGTTTTTAGGTGGTTTTTGAGTTTGAAAAAGTTTAGTGGTTTTTGCATCATTTGGTTGATTTCTTGTGTTAAAGTTTGAATTTTGTTAGTACTTTTATGTTTAGAATCATCACAAGTGTTTAGGTTTTCATTTGGTAAGCTTGAATCATCTTGGTTGGGTTGTTTTTGGATTGAAAAGTGATGTTTATATGGTTTTTCAAGCTAGCGACTTAGCTCACGGAATATTATTCTTCTTAGCGACTTGCTTTACAAAATTGTAGCGAGTTACAGCTTTAGACATAGCGAGTTACATCTAGCGATTTACAGTACAAGTAGTGGACTCTCCACTACGGGTAGCGACTTGGTGGTAGCGACTTGGTCTGTAGCGAGTTGCTCTTTAGCGACTTGCATCGTTAGCGACTTGAGTAGCGAATTGCTGCCGAAATTTTGCTAGCGACTTAAGTGTTAGCGAGTTACTACTTAGCGACTTGCATTTGTGTAGCGACTTGGGACTCTAGCGACTTAGCGGTGTAGCGAATTAAGTGTTAGCGACTTAGTGCATATCTTCTAGCGACTTAGTGCATTATCTTCTAGCGACTTAGTGCATTATCTTCTAGCGACTTGAGTGATTGTTTACGGTTTTCTCTTGATTTAGTAAAATCCCGTGAAAGAATCTATTTCCCGGTTTAATCATAGAGTTATAAAATCCCGTATAATCTGTTAACATGTCTACCAACGTTCCTACTATCATCTCCACTGTTGCCGAGGATGTTCAAGCAGCTGGCTCAGATACTCGTCCACCCATGCTTGACAGAACTGACTACGATTCTTGGGCTCAACGAATCAGATTGTACTGCCTTGGAAAGGAAAATGGTGTCAACATTCTCAAATCCATTGATGAAGGACCATATCGAGTTGAGACTACTAGAGACATACTTGATACTAATGAAGATGGTACCCCTATTTACGGAATGGACATACCTAAAATGTATGATGAGCTGGAGGATAAGGAGAAAAAGAGATTCGATGCAGATATCAGGGCTTCAAACATTGTTCTTCAAGGTCTTCCTAAAGACATCTACAAGCTCATCAATCATAACACCGATGCAAAGGCAGTGTGGGATAATGTTAAGATGCTTCTCTCAGGTTCAGAATTAACTATGGAAGACAGAGAATCCAACTCTATGACGAATTTGAACACTTCAAGATGAAACCGGATGAGAATGTCTATGAGTACTATGTGAGATTTCATAAGTTGGTGAATGACATGAGGAACATCAGAATGACTATGCCTAACATTCAGCTGAACTCAAAATTTGTGAACAACATGAATCCCGAATGGCACAAGTTTGTCACCGCTGTGAAGCTCACTAAAGGATTGAAGAATACAAACTATGAGCAACTCTATGCCTTCCTCCTTCAGAATGAGAGACATGCTATGTTTGAAAAATTGATTCTCAATCAGTTCAAAACCAACCAGGGAGAGACAAGCTCGTCTAATGATTCAACTGCCTTCTACTCAAACATCAGAATCACAACCAAAGCTTCACAAGTCATACCTTTGGGTAATGGGAATCACAAACTCATTCCTGATCCTATGTTCAAACAAGCGGATGCTGATGCACATGTGGGAAACTTCATTAATCAGTTAGCTCTTCTGATTAGCCAAAACATGAATTCTCTCCCACAAACCAACAACAACCTCAGAACAGCATCTAACCCACACAATCAAGCTACTGTTAAAGATGGAAGGATCGTGGTGCAACCAGTTCAGGAAAGACAGTATGATCTGGGAAGAGGTGGAGCTGGTAGAGGTTATGTTGGCAATCACAATCGATGAAGGAATGGTAACCAAGGTCAAGCTAAGACAATCAAATGCTATAACTGTGGTGGTGAAGGACACATTGCAAGAAACTGCACATCTCCAAAGCGTCTACAGAATGCTGATTACTTCAGAGATAAGATGCTGCTTGCACAAGCTCAGGACAATGGTGTTGCTTTAGATGAAGAGGAATTGTTGTTTTTAGCTGAGGGTAATGCCAAGACCTATGATGCAGATGTGGATGAGCAGCCTATTCAGGAGATAGGTCACAATCATCAGAATGCCTTTCAAGTCGCTGATTGTGATGCATACGACTCTGATGTGGATGATGGACCTACGGCACACACAATTTTCATGGCTAGCATCTCTCCAATGGTTTCTCCCAAGGTCTCTTCGTCATCTCTAGCTGGCCCATCCCAAGACAAACTCATCTCAGAGGTATTAAAACTATACGATAATGCTGATGTGCAACAGATGCATGACAAAGTACAATCAACTGAAACTATTGAATCAAATGTTGAAGATATGGGTAATATCGATATTATCCCATATGATCAATACGTGAAACAAAGTGAAAGTGATGGTGTACCAAGTGATGCATCTTCTGCAGTCAACAATGACTATGTTTTTGATGAATACACTGCATGTGCCCCTGATGATTCTGTAATCTCTGAACTAAATGCTTATAAAGAACGTGTTGCTATTTACGAACAACGTGCTAAATTTGAGTTGACCACTTGTGAGCAGGAAATGGATGACCAAGTGCGTACAGTCATTAGAAAAAGTAAGTTTAGAGAAGAAGTATTGAAACAAGAATTAAATTCCTTGCAAGAAAAATTTTCTAAAACAGCTAAGCAAAAACAAGAACTTCAAGAAAATGTGAAAATGCTTAAGCAAGAATTTAATGCAAAGGAATCAAAACTCTTGAGAGACTTTTCTAATCTGAAAACTTTGAAAAACAAACTTGAAAACAAGTTGTACATACAAGGAAACACCATTCAGACTGCTCACATGGTCACTAAACATAGAGTTCTAAGCGATAAGCATAGTGTTCCCATTATAGATAAACCCAACCCTGAGTACGGGAAGATAGCAAAAGCAGCTCAAAGTGTGATCTATGATGGCAATGAGATTCTTAAACCTAGACAAAAACCTAGTTGCTTTGAGTGCACAGATGAAGATAAGAAATTAGATGAAATCACTAGGGAGAAAATGAATAAGAAACTAAATGATCCTAAATGCAAAGAGAAGAAAGTAATTATCACTCCCCATGACTACAAAAAGGAGAATTGGATCTCCCTGAACATGTTTAAGCCTCAAACGTTGTTGACTCCCGAACAAGTGTTCTGGAAAATGGACTTAGATAAGCAGAAAGCAGAAAACATTATTGAAACAAACCCTCCCCTTAGGAAAATGCCTAAAGCAACCGTGTATCCTCCCAATACACCAATGCATCTAGTTCCTAGAAGGATTGCTACTAAAAGCAAGATCTTAATCAGCCAATATGTTATTTTTCAACTATTTGTTGATTTTGAGAAAACTTGTAAGAAAAGGATCACACCCACTGGGATTACTGAAGGGGAAAGGGGTTTTGAGCAAATGAAAGAATGTTATTTAACTGAGGTCATGCCTTTCTTTAAACTACTGAAAGATCACTTTGAGAGTCTTAAAAAGGGGATAGAAACTGATATCAAGGGAATGGAAAAGGAATTTGATGCAATGGTAGCTGCAGTTAGCGATTATGAGCGTGCACTAAAATATAATGAGATTGAGAGGAAGAACTTGCATACCTTAAATGAGACTCTTATTACTGAATGTGTTGCTCAAGATATTTTTTTTACTGCTTCAAATTGCTCTATTAATGCTTCCAAATTTCATGAACTTTCTGTTGCCCTGAAAGTCTCCCATGATCGTGTCATTGAGCTTGAAAAAACTAATTCTAAACTAAACGAGAAAATTGAACTGGATGATCACGACACTTTGGTTAAACATTTTTCTAAACTAGAAGTTGAGTATTTTAATTTACAACTCAAATATCAACATCTCAAAGAAAATGTCAAAACTTCAAATATCAAGACATCTTCAGATGCTCCAGAGTTTGATGCAGTTTTTCAAAGTAACAAACGTGATGAACAGATTCAAGCTCAGTGCAACACGATCAGAAAGTTGAAAGCCCAAATCTCTCAATTAAAGGGTCAAACTAACAATATGACAGGCTCCCAAATGCCTCCTCCTTTAGATTCTCATAATTCTCAAACGTTTCATCTTCAAAACTTAGTAAATGCTTTACAAAAGGAAAATGAAAGTTTTCTAGAAGAAAATGAAAATGTTAAACGTCATTTCAATGAGTTATTTGAATCAATTAAAGTCACTCGGAACAAAAATAACGATCAAATAACGTCATTGCAAAAGGAAATTGAGAATCTGAAGAGTCAGGTAAAAGGGAAAATGCCAATGACCAATGGGGAGAATGTTGTATCAAAGGTTCACTCTTGTAATAAATATGCTTTATCTGTGACATATGTCCCCCCTCATCTAAGGAACAACAAACTTGCCATTCAAACATACTTCTCATCCCTTAAGGATTGCCTAGAATGTCTGCGTGAGATTGTTGAAGAGGATAAGCTAGAGAAACCTCATGATAATGCTATTGGACATGCATGCTTATATGCCAAACGATCTCAAGAAATCTTAGAATGCTTGATCACAATATGCCCAAAGTCATTAGGTGAGAGAGTTAATCCTTTGATTCCATGCTCGATGCCTAATGCTAAGTATGATATGCATTCGATTCCCAATGTTTTGAATGTGAACCGTAGTGTGCCTTTAAGTAGTTTAGATTCCAGATCTGTCAATACTAAGAGAGAGAACTCAAGTGTGCCTTCTAGGAGTACAAATCTCAGTACCTCTAGTTTTAAGAAAGTGAACCGTAGTGCACCTGCATATAGTTCAGACCCCAGTACATCTAAACAGGTGATGCAAAGAGTAGTTAAACCAACTAATGTTCCCATTCCCTCTACAGGAGTAATCAGTGACATTAAACGGAGCAGGTCAAAGTCTCAAGACAATACAAGGAATGATAGGACCTCTCAAGCTAAGAATGTGCACTGGAAGAGAGTAGAAGAACAATCTAGGAACTTTAAGCTTGAATCGAATAAAACGAATCGTGTTGATTCTAGTATTAGCCATAGGCGTACTGTAATTAATTCGAATTCCGATACTATTTGCAAACCTTGTACTGATGTCTGCTTGAATTCTGTTTCTAATCATGAATGTGGTGTTACTGTTCTGCCTAATGATGTTAATTGTCCTGTTAATATTGTTAATGCTAAAATTCATGCTAAGAAGGCTAAAAGGCAAAAACGAATGAAAGTTAGTAAACAGTGGAAACCCACAGGAAGAACATTCAGGAAAATAGGCTTTTATTGGACACCTGTTGGTCTTAAGACTAATCAGATAATGCCCACTAGAAAATGGATGTCTAGTGGTAGAACTATTCCCTTAAGAAGTGATCACACTGTGAACAGGGCTAATACTGACACTAGTACTGCATCTATTCACAACGATTCCATTGCCTCACTTTCTGATATGAATGCTTCTATTTCTGATGTGGGTGTTCCAAACATTGTTACTAACCAAATGGAACCCATTCTTGCATGGGGATCCCAATTATCCAGTTATCCATTCTTGTCTGTGTTCAACTGCAGATCGTCCAAATCGTTCTGTGGTACCTGGACTCAGGCTGTTCCAAGCATATGACTGGAGACCGATCGCGGCTCATGAACTTCGTGAGCAAATTCATCGGGACTGTTAGATTTGGTAATGATCATTTCGGTGCTATTATGGGTTATGGAGATTATGTTGTTGGTGACAGTGTCATCTCTAGAGTTTACTATGTAGAAGGCTTGGGTCATAATCTGTTCTCTGTTGGTCAATTCTGTGATTCTGATCTAGAAGTTGCCTTCAGAAAACATACCTGCTTTGTTAGAGACCTTAATGGTATGGAACTGTTAAAAGGAACTCGTGGGTCAAATCTTTACACCATCTCTATCGATGACATGATGAGGGCTTCTCCAATCTGCTTGTTATCAAAGGCTTCAAAAACAAAGTCATGGTTATGGCATCGTCGTCTCAATCACTTGAACTTCGGCACCATCAACGATCTTTCCAGAAAGGACTTAGTTGTAGGTTTACCTAGACTAAAGTATGAAAAGGATCATCTTTGTTCAGCATGTCAATTGGGAAAAAGCAAGAAGTATGCCCATAAACCCAAACCTACTAACTCTGTCACAGAAGTTCTTCATATGATTCATATGGATTTATGTGGACCAACGAGGGTGCAGAATATCTTTGGGAAGAAATATGTGTTAGTTGTGGTTGATGATTTCTCTAGATTCACCTGGGTCAAGTTCTTAAGGACAAAGGATGAAACTCCTGATATCATCATCAAACTCATCAAACAGCTGCAGGTTCGACTTAACAAAACCGTCAGAATTATCAGAACAGACAATGGAACTGAGTTTGTCAACAAACAACTTAGTGAATTCTATGAAAGCGTTGGAATCAGCCATCAAAGAAGTGTACCATGAACTCCTCAACAGAACGGTGTAGTTGAAAGACGAAATCGAACTCTTGTTGAAGCCGCTAGAACAATGTTGATTTACTCAAAGGTTCCAATGTTTCTCTGGGCTGAAGCAATTGCCACTGCATGCTACACACAAAATCGTTCCCTGATTCACACTGTACATGGAAAAACTCCATATGAACTTGTCCACAACAGAAAACCTAATCTCTCTTTCCTTCGTGTGTTTGGTGCATTGTGTTATCCAACCAATGAGGGTCAAGACTTAGGGAAACTTAGGGCTAAAGCTGACATTGGAGTATTTGTAGGATATGCACCAAACAAAAAGGGATACCGAATCTACAACAAAAGAACCCGAAATATCATGGAAACCATTCACGTTACGTTTGATGAGCTGACCGGTCAAATGGCTCCTGGACACTCCAGCTCAGGACCCGCACTTCAAAACAGTCCCATTGGTTCATCTCTTGTTCCAAACTCTTCTCAAGAAACTCCATATGTACCTCCATCTGAAGATGATTTAAAGAAATTGTTTGATCCTATGTTTGATGAACTGTATGATTCAATTACTAATGAGGTGTTGATCCCTACAACAGAGGATGCTCATATTCCTGTGAATGAAGTCAATCCTTCAGTCTCAATATCTTTCAGTCAAGAAGCACCTGCTGCTGATCCCTCAGTCTCATCAACAAATCATCATCCTTCAAATGTACATCATGGAAATGTTTCTGGCATCAATGATGAAGTTAATCCCTTTGCTACTCATGAAGATGCTCCATTTGAAAACATATTTGCTCCTGAATCATCATCAGAACCATCTTCTTCAGGAGACATCGACTCAGCTACTTCAGTCCCTCAACAACTGCCACACGAACACCTCAGAAAATGGACTCACGATCATCCATTAGACAACATCATTGGTAATCCCTCTCGTCCTGTATCAACCCGGAAACAACTTGCAACCGATGCCTTATGGTGCTTCTTCAACTCCGTACTATCTAAGATCGAACCAAAAGATGTTAAAACTGCCATGAATGAAGATAGCTGGTTCAATGCCATGCAAGATGAAATTCATGAGTTTGATCGTCTTGATGTATGGGAGTTAGTACCTGCTCCAGACTGTGCAATGATTATAGCTCTTAAATGGATCTTCAAAGTGAAACTTGATGAGCATGGTGATGTGTTGAAGAACAAGGCTCGATTAGTTGCTAAAGGATACCGTCAAGAGGAGGGTATTGATTTTGAAGAATCTTTTGCTCCAGTTGCTCGAATCGAGGCAATCAGAATCTTATTGGCTAATGCTGCTAGTAAGAACATGGTAGTCTATCAGATGGATGTAAAGACGGCATTTCTGAACGGAGATCTTAAAGAAGTCGTGTACGTCAGCCAACCGGAAGGACTTGTGAATCAAGAGCATCCTACTCACGTTTATCGTTTGAAGAAGGCTCTTTTTAAAGCAAGCTCCAAGGGCATGGTATGATACGCTATCAAAGTTTCTTCTATCTACCGGATTTAGCAAAGGAGCAGTTGATCCAACATTGTTCACCAGGAAGTCAGGCAAACATTTAATTCATGTTCAAATTTATGTTGATGATATCTTCTTTGCCTCGACTGACCCCAATGAGTGTGACCGTTTTTCAAATGAAATGGGTTCAAAATTTCAAATGTCAATGATGGGACAAATGTCATTTTTTTCTTAGGACTACAAATTTCACAAAGTCCCGGAGGCATCTTCATAAATCAATCTAAATATGCAAATGAGATTTTAAAGAAATTTGGATTTGATTCAAGTGACCCTGTTGACACTCCCATGATTGAACGAACCAAACTAGATGAGGACCACTCAGGGATCATGGTAGACCAAATGAAATATCGTAGTATGATTGGATCCCTGATGTACCTCACAGCTAGTAGACCAGACATCGTGTTCGCTGTTTGCATGTGTGCTAGATACCAGGCTAAGCCTACTAAAAAGCACCTTGAAGCAGTTAAACGGGTCTTTTGGTATCTCCAAGGAACCATCAATATGGGACTTTGGTACCCGAAGGACACCAGTATGTCACTAACAGCCTATGCAGATGCTGATCATGCAGGATGTCAAGATACTCGTTGAAGTACGTCTGGAGGTGCTCAGTTTTTGGGTGATAAGCTTGTGAGCTGGTCTTCAAAGAAGCAAATGAGTACTTCTATTTCCTCTACAGAGGCTGAATACATAGCCATGTCATCTTGTTGTGCTCAAATCCTATGGATGAGATCCCAATTATCTGACTATGGCTTTGAATTCAACAAAATCCCTCTGTACTGTGATAATAAAAGTGCTATTGCTCTCTCATGCAACAACGTACAACACTCAAGAGCAAAGCACATCGACATTCGACATCATTTCATCAGGGAACAAGTGGAAAACGGTGTGGTGGAACTTTACTTTGTGAGGACTGAATACCAGTTAGCAGACATCCTCACCAAAGCTCTTCCTAGAGAACGTTTTGAGTTTATTCTTCCACGACTTGGCCTTAAAAGCCTTCAACCAGAAACACTCAAACGTCTTCAAGAGGAAGAAGGGGAGTAAAAGGTTTCTTTCATCTATCTCTTGTAAATATCTTTTCGAAAAGCAAAATACAAAATTATAAAACCTTTAAAAAATCAAATAGAAAAATATAAAACTTTCAAAATCCATAAAAATTTGAAAAATTCGAAAAATCTTCAAAAAAATATTGTCTATTTGTCTTGTTTTTCTCGGTTCGATAATATCTACGGTCTTTGTGCTGTCATTCAAAGAATGACACGGGACTTTAGATATTGCTCGAATTTAAAAAAAAAAAAAAAAAAAAAAAAAAAAAAAAAAAAAAAAAAAAAAAAAAAATCAGAAAATCAAAAAATATTTTTGGGAGAAAGAGAAACAAATGGTTTATTGTCATCTTTAGGCAATAACCCGGTTTTAAAAGAAAGAACAGAGCCATGTTTTATCATGTTTTCAAAATTCCATGCTCTGATTCTATAAACATTTATCTGCTGAAAACTAAATGCTTTGAAAAATAACTCGATCTCTATTTTTGATAATCATCAGGACTTATTTGTCAAAATCTCTATTTCTCAATCAACAACCTATGTCATTGATTGAGGGGGAGAATGATTTCAATTAAATTGAAAAGTTATTTGGCATTAAATTGTTTTCAAAAGATGTACATGCATGTTTTATCAATGGAGTTTAAAGTCTTAAAATCTGATCCCGATCCGTATCAGTTAAAACGCTTTCATTATCAAGTCACAATTCTCCTTAAAAGCTTTCAAAATAAATTTAAATCTATAAGAGATCACAAATCTCAAATGATTTGATAATTGTGATCGGGGGAGAATGTGTGATTTAAATTGAATTTAAACTGATAATTCGGTAAATGGTTTTATAAGGATGTACATGCTGTCCTCCCCGCATGTGACAAACGATTTCTAAAATTTGATGCACATGTTGAGGGGGAGCATCTATCTTAAACCTATGATTTGAAACGTGATCATTTATCTCAATGTGCAGGTTCCCTCTAGTATGTGTAAAACTCCTTACAAACCTAGAAGCACATATTGAGGGGGAGCAAGATCATGAAAATCTCATCCTTCCCCAAAATGCTTTATCTACTTGATTTGATTTGGGAAGTGATGTTGATATCTTTTAGAAAATGGTATTCAAAGAAGTTAATTCTTCCTCTTGCCTCCGTGTGCAAAACGATTTCAAACATTTGATGCACATGTTGAGGGGGAGCACTCATTCTAAAAATATCAAAAACAATTCAGGTACAAAATGTTTTGATAATATATCACAAGTATCTGGATTGATTTTCAAATGGTTTTCAGTTGGATCCAATGACAGATGAACAATACCAAATAGACCGACCAACTTTATTTTATCTACGGTGATATAAGGATGATAAGGTTAGGTATTGGTTCCCATGATCCGCCAGAACCGGAGGGATCTTCCCAGGGACAATCCACTAGTTAGTGTAGAAGTCCTTAGGTATGATGATAAAAGGAGAAAAATGAGATATGGGAAGAGTGCGGACTAAGACTGAGCTAGTACTGGAATAAACCCAACAAGGTTCTAGTTATGAAGTCTCGGTAAGCACTGAAGGGGTTGAAGAATTAAAAAGAATTGAATGAGAATAGGGTGAAAACAAATAGCCCTCCATTTATTCAACCTTAGGGCAGAAACCGGGTTCACTTCATATGCTACTGATGGTAACATCGGTATTGAAGACAAGACGTCATGGACCCAGTGACGCACTGCACTTCAACTTTCCAAACCACTCAAGTTCCTCTTAAAAGGACTTGTTTCACTCTCACGGGGAACCGACATTATCTATCGACTTTCTCTTAGAGATTGTTGATATTGAAGAAGGAGACCCTCTCCCTAGTCTCCGGCACAGGATCCAAATATGCACAAATTGAGTCTAGAGCCACGAGATCATCAATAAATCTCATTAGGACACTTTCAATGAAGGCTCTCTGTTTCACACAATGTGGAAAGAGAGATTATATCTTGAGTCCTACGCATTATCCTTGTGGTATTGCCAGAACATCTGAGTGATGTGTTTACACATTCACAATGAAGATGGAAAGCCTTCTGGAGCCAACATCTAACAAGCTCCTGGTAGGTGGCATGTGAGATCTATTATATGGATCAACCATGTGACAACTGAACAGAAACAATGGGGCGATTCAATTTCTTGAATCAATCCTGGTTCAGGTTAGGGATTGACGGATACCTTTGAAAAACCGGTCTTTGTGCTTAACAACTCTTTTCTTTAGCATATCGACCGTGTACAGATATTTCAAATCAAAAGGTGTTTTATGATTGATAATTGATTTTCATTAAAACCTTCGCTGTATTGCAAAAACAATTTCTATTGAGCAATACTCGATTGTTTTTCAAATATCCTTTCATCAATCAGTGGACTTAATTCGCTGGTTCACTCACTCCGTGTTGTCTTCTTTGAGATGTTCCGGTTTGAGAACAGCTAGAGCAGCTGCGAAACCCTGTCAAGGAAATTCTTCGGAATTATACCTGATCACAGGCAGTACATGTACTGATCAACGGGGAACCGTGGGCCGTGTACCTCAATTCAAAGAAAGTGATCAAAGACACTTTCGTGCGATTTATTGCTAACTGTTGTATGCAGGTACGCCCGACGTTTGCAGCTGTTCAGAATGAAGCGGTCAATCCATAGCCGCATGCTCACTTAACACATTCAACTCAAAAGAAATCATGATTGGTGCATCAATGACTCTGATATTTTTACTCCATGCTTCTGCTACGCTGCTGCCAATATCATGATTCAACAAAGCTTCCGCTACTTTGATGAGAAGATATCATGATTCAGAATGTGAGCATGTCGGTCCAAATGTCACAACATCACATAATACCAACACCACAATGGATGTCAGAGATTGTTGATTGCTGATGATCTCAAAAGCTGGCTCATATTTATTATCACGTGGATCAGTAAAAGACCTCCACTTGAAGTAACCAAACATGCAATGTGAAGAATCAATGACTACGAGCTTAGGAGCAAAGGACTACATCAAGAATGCAAGATTAATTGTTAATGTATTATCTGGTTGTATTCAATGTATTTTTAGTACAGGATTGAGGTGACCTCCCTTAGGGGGAGATTGTTAGGAATTAGAAATTCCAGGTATTAAAGAGTCGGTCACCTCAAGTATTTGTATTCGTTAGAAAGCTCGTAGTCGTAGTTATTTTAAGTTAAGTAGTATTTAGTTTTGTAACACCGTGGAGGACGGACGGGTCTTTACCCACTGTATGCCTGATCCACAGCTCGATGTGTGGCGTTTTATGTAAGACTATAAATACTCTCTACCTCTCAAGGTAGAGAGTTGGAGCTCATAATAATAACTTTCACTTTCTCTCACTAAGTTCCCTAAACCTCTAACTTTCTCTCTCTAGAATTCCATCTATATGCTACTTTGTGTTATGGTTTGATGTGTATGTGAAAAGTGATATCTAACACCGCTGATAACTACGCCGTAACTATTTCATCAACTACGGCGTAACCAAGTTATATTGAAGATACGGCGTAACCACTTATAAGGTTACACCGTAACCAGCAGATCTAGTATAAATTACGAAGGAATTGAAGATTACGGCGTAACTCTTATATTAGTTACGCCGTAACCCAGATCTGGCCTATAAATACCCCACGGTTTCTAGCATTTCAAAGCATCCCATTCCACACACCACAACCAAAGAACGTGGGAAGAAGCCAAAGGCAGGTCTAGAGGAGCATACGGAGCTCTCTCCAAGGGAAAAATCACTCCCCTACGATAAGCATTAGCATTTTTATCTTTTCTTTAGTTTCGATTCATGTATTTTGTAACTTTGAATATTGAATTGATTTGTATGGTTAATATGAGCGGCTAAGCACCTCTTGGTTCTGGCCTAGTTATGATTCCTTAATTGTTTTGCTTGCGTTTATATTACTTCCGTATAATTATTTCTAAGTGTATGCATGCATAGTTTATTGGTAGCTACCCTTGTTTCGATAGTTTTGAATGGCGGTAGAGGCTAGTTGCTTAGGAGATATGACCAACGGACCCTAAGTGACTAGACTGAGACTGGAAGGGTAAGATATGACCAATTGACAACCCTTTCTACTTGTGCGATTTGACCAACTGATCACCTACCATTTGGATGAACTTAAGAATTAGGGGGTGGGTGTTTAAGTTGCTAATGCCTGGGCACTCACTATTATAAATCTAGCATGTAGCGGTACGTAATGACTTAGCTTAGGGGACCAGGAACAACAAGACTTATGAGGAGACACCTGACTTCTCCTGTGGTGGCATCTTTGCTAATAGGTTAGGGCGAATTGACCAAATGTTGTCCTCTCGACTTTGACCCCACCTGAAGTAATTGGAAGTAAGTAGACGTAGATATTACTAGCTAGGAGGAATAACTAGGTTAGCACCACTCTTCTCAATTGATTTATCCTTTGCCTTTTATCTGCTTTAGTAATTATTTCCTTATCATAATCATATTAAAAATTGTGACACCTAGACTTAGAAATAATCTAACACACATAGCTCTTGGGACGACATCGGTTTTACCAAATACTACACTACACACGACCGGGTACACTGCCCGTTCGTGCATTAGGGTAGACCATAGGTATAACGAGACTTTAAAAATATTTAAACCTGGTCAGTAAAACCTGCATCAAGTTTTTGGCGCGGATGCCGGGGAGTTATATTAGGATTGCTATTAAGTCTTCCATTTTCGTTTTGTTTTAAAACTTTTCTATAATTCTCATGATCATTATTCAAGTTTTCGGGTACCATGTAAGTTGTTAACATCGATGACCTCACTCTTGATGAATATTTGGCATTAACAAGAGTTGAGCAAGGGCCGGGTATCGTAAGACCTGCAATTGGAGCTGATGTCCATTTTGAAATTAAAGACCAATTTATGAGGGAGCTTCGTGCTAACCCTTTTTCAGGAAACAGGGACGAGGATGCATATGAGCACGTTGAAAATGTCCTATACATCGCAAGCCTTTTCAACATTCCGGGCGTGTCTCATGATGCTGTTATGCTAAGGGTATTCCCCGTGACTCTTATTGGAGCTGCCAGAAGATGGATTGAAAGATTGCCCGTCGGGGCAATTAATACTTGGGCTCTACTCAAAAAGCACTTTATTCGGAGGTATTGTCTGCCATCAAAGATTTCTAACCAGCTTTTGGGGATCCATAATTTCAAACAAAAAGATGACGAAACATTGTACCAAGCCTGGGATAGATACAACGATCTTCTATATAAGTGTCCTACCCACGATCTGAACAACCAGCAAAAGGTCAACATCTTCTACAAAGGAATCAACGTAACTACAAGACAGATGCTAGACTATCAAGGACCTATCCCAAACATGACTCCTACTCTTGCAATTGAAGCCATTCAAAAAATGGCTGATCATTCTCAAAAATGGCATGACGGAGGAAGCAAAAGAAACCAAGGCGGAAGTTTTGACGGAATTGCAGCAATCTCTAGTAAAATTGAAAATCTAAGTCGAGATATGCTAAAAATCAGAGAAATTGTTCATGATATCCAAGTTGGCTGTGAAAACTGTAGTGGGGGACATCTGACTAAGAATTATCCTAAAATTGACGAAGAAAATACCATCGAGGAAGCTAAATATAGAGAGAATCGACCTTTCTACGGGGATAATCGTAATGGGTATCACGGAGGACCCCCACCGTATTATGAGCGTAGTGAAAGAAGAACTAACTTGGAGGAAATAATTAACAAGTACCTGGTAGATTCAACCAAGAGGCAAAAGGAGCAAGAAGAATGGCTGAAAAATTTCCAAGATAATACAAACAAAAGCCTTTCTTCCCATGACATATCACTAAAGAACTTGGAAACTATGAGTGGAAGGCTTGGCAACGAGGTACAAAATAGAAATGACGCACAATCTACAATATGTAAAGCTGTATTTTCTAAAAATGACAAGTCCTCCGACAAGTCTAATACTGAAGGCAAAAGAGAAATACGCCGTAATCATATCTCAGAGTTACGGCGTAACCTGAATACAAGTAACGACAAGTTTACCAAGGTTAACAACTCCAAAAGAAAGAGTCATTGGTGTAAGGCTATTGCAATCGACGATGGAGAATGTTACAGCTTATGGGCCTCTTGTGACCCTCGGAAAACCTGTGATGGAGGGATCGATAAAGAGAGTGTTAATGATAACAGATACATATGGACTACACTTAACGACGAAGAAAGGTTAGCCAAATTCTCGATTAACGAAGTAGAAGGACCACCTGTCAAGCATTACTGCAGACCCTTACTCATCATGGAAGATGAGGTCACACAAGCATGGCCAACCTGCAACCCCTTTCGTGAGTATTGCAACGGAGGAGGTAATGTGAAGAACGAAGTTTGGATATGCCCACATGAATCAGGGAGGCATGACTTTGATTTTGGGGATCTGTCATTCAGAGATTGGTACTCGGTAAGGTTCGGTGACGCAGTAATTAATTCGGTCTTGTTTAGAAATTTGGAACTCAAATATGAAAAACACATTCTTCAAGGAAAAACCATTAAGCCCCTCGACGATATTCCTTCTGAAAATAACAACGATGAAGGAACTCAAAATCATTGGTGTGAACAAATTAAAACCACTGACAGAAATGTTTGGGCTTCCTGCAACCCTTTTGATTATGAATGTAACGGGGGAAGCAGTAGTGAGAGAGCTGGGGATGACGAATTCCTATGGACCTTAAATAATGATTCAGAAATAACAGAATTACTTGGCCAGATGATCTAGGACTCGACGATTGGGTCAGAATCAATTATGGAAAAATTGACGCGTTAACTAAGGAGAAAATCTGGAATGGATGTATGAGTAAAGATCAACCTAACGATGAAGTCCAAAATGGAAACACCGAGGACTCATCAGGTAAGGAAAAAGAAGAATGTAAGCAAATACTCATGGAAAATTCACTTAACGATAACCAACTTAAAGATACCAATTCCGACGACGATGATTTCGATTACCTCGAGCTACAAGGTGAAGACGGTTTCATTGACCACGATGATGAAGTACACGAGAAAAGAAGATGAAAACTTCTGGGCATCCCATTTAAGAGACCGCCACCAATTATTGCCGAAAAATATGAGTTCACTCGACACCATTTAGGACCGGAGGAAAAATTTTGCAAAATTCGGAAGATCAAAACTAAAGAATACCTCCGCACTGCCACAAATTTCAGTTGGGTCAGGCGTAACTTGATAAAAGAAATGGATGAAGTTGGGCAAGTCCAAAGGCCCCCATGAAGCCCCGCAGCTCTGAGTCTAACTTAAAGACTCATAAATAAAGAAAAGTGCTCTTTCGGGAGACAACCCGAATTATCCCTTTCTTTTATTTTGTTTCCATTTCTATAGGGTTTCGTGTTTTCTAACCATTTTTGCAGGAAACGAGGAAGTGATTGCTGTTGCAGTTTGCTGATATGACCATAGTTACGGCGCAACTCATCTTTGTGATTACGCCGTAACCAACTGATAACATCAAATAGTCCTGAATATTAAGTGTCAATTCCCCCCGATAATGGTTGTAATTTATATCATTTATATGGATTTACGCTTGTTTTCCATGGTTTTCCACTTTCAGGTAAATTCGTAACGGAGGAAGCAACTTAAAGAGAATGGGAGAAGACGAATTCTTTTAGACCTCAACCAACGATAAGGAAAGGACAAGTTTTCCTTGGTTGGACAATCTGGGATTTGACAGTTGGGTGAAGATCAAGTATGGACATGTAGATTCGTTAACACAAGAAAAGATTTGAAAGGAATACATGAGTAAAGATAATTCAAACAACGAGGATCCTAACGACTCGAGTGAAATAACAGCTGAGGATGACAAGGAGTTGGTAAATAATGATAAGGAAGAATGCAAGCGTGTACTAGTGGAGAATCTGCTCGATGAAGAATGGTTTAAAGGTACCGATTCTGACAATGATGACATTTAGGGGATTTTAGATTACCTTGAGTTTCAAGGGAACGAGGAGTTTACTGACCCCAACAATGAAGCATATGAAAAAAGGAGGTGCAAACTCCTTGGGATTCCCTACAAGAAGCCACCACCAATTATTGTCGAAAAGTATGAGTTCTGTAACACCCCAACCCGACGAGGGTAGAAGTGTCACATTTTGGTGTCATATCAGAACATACAATTAAAATCTTTACAACGAGAACCTTAAAAATGAAGTATCAACTAAAATAAACAATTGACTGACGAGGAAAATACAATATCTAAAATGGAATGAAATATCAAAACAAAAACTCTTCAAAGTAAGTCCAAATGATAAGGTAACTAGGTTTGGTCCACTCAGATAATCCAACTCTCAGCCCATCAAAGCCCATCTTCAAATCTAAAACCTGCCGCAGGAAAAGAAATGCGGCTGAGCTTAAAAAGCCCAGTGAACAGATATAACAAAACGAAAGCTAAATAGCATCTGAAATGCAAAATGAATGAAGGAAACGGATAATAAAGTCACAGCGAAATGAGAACAATGAGTCACTGAGGGTCCTGCAGAACACAATTATACAGATATCCAAAGAACAGATAACAAGGAGAACGAAGCAAAGCAAAGCATCAATGACATATATACAAGCACGTGCAAGCCAGGCATACAAGTACTGAAACATAAGCAAGCATTGCAGACATCGTATCCACACAACATATAAAGGACATACAATCAATTCAGGAACTCAGAAGACATACAAATCAAATAGAAATCTAAAGGCAAGCGGAAGCAATTAGTTAATAAGTGAGCATGGCAATTCACACAGGTCAAAACCCTTAGTTAAAAACATAACCAGTATCATAACAGTGGAAGTACTAACAGCAGTCAACACATGGCAGTTACACGTAATAAGTATGAATACAATATAAAGATATAATTAAATGAATTAGAGACATAGCAGGGCAACTAAACAAATTAACAAGCCAGACGTCACAAGCTGAACCATTTACCCAATCAAACCGTAGCATAAACCGAAATGCAAACATGGCAGGTCAACAACAAGCAGATAAGGATACAACGTATAGTCATAGTCCACGAGATCAACTGAACGTAGTACACATAATAAACAGACAAAACTATCGATTACACAATAGCATGATCACCAGACAATCAGAGGGTCACATAACAGTGAGATCACATATAAATAGATGACAACAGGTAAATCAGATAACCGTATAGTAATCATATCGCAGCAGGGAAATCATTAGTCATATAAAACATGGATAGCATAATCAAATCCAATAAACATATAATAACCCGGTACGTGAATGGAACGATAGTCTAAAGTAATGGAATGAGAGTGTAACAGATCAAAGCAATGGAACATATATATCTTGGTAGTAGAGTGAGTCATATAAGGGTATTGGGTAAAGGACAGTCAATTCAGAATATGGTGCAGTGGGGAATCCAGAAGGTACAATATAGGTATATCAAAAGTGTAAGGGTTGTCAGAAATCTATCCTGAGCCAACAAAACAAACCATATCAATAGTGGCAATAGCAGCCAAGTAACCAATAGTAACCATTGTATTCGGAGGGGTGACCTCGGAATACCAAACCAATATGAGGGGAGACCTCAGTAACCAGTGGAGTAGCTAGCTCCCAAAATGTGAGGGGGTGTATTGCACACACGCACCACATCACCAAAACAATATATCAATATCAATACAATACAATACAAATCTAGGATGCATCCATACGCCCCCTGCAAAACAATAGTGGCCATACAATATATCTGAAGCGCGCATAATCAATACAAAATAGGGACGGTGTGGAACATCACTCAACCACACTAAAGTCATGCCATTGGTGCATCAATGACACGGACATGGAACCCCCATGCCTAGTTAATGGCTCGGGTATCAACTGACAGGTCAAAGTGTATAGTATAGAGATCAATCAATATCAAAGGTTCAGTATTAGCAATTCACAAATCAATATCAATAATCCAATATCAATGGTTCAATTATCAAAGGTCCAATAGCAAAGGATCAATATCAAAGGTTCAATAGCAAAGGTTCAAATATCAAAGGTTCAATAGCACAGATTCAATAGCAACAGTTCAGTAGCAAAGGTTCAGTAGCAATGGGTTCAATAACGGGAATTCAGTAACAGTGATGCAATAACAGATGGGTCAATAACAAAGCAAAGATTCAATAGCAATGGTCAATAGCAAAGGGATCGATATCAAAGGTTCAATAACAGAGGGCCAATAGCAAAACAAAGATTCAATAGCAATGAAATATCATAAGCGAACAAAGTTAAAGGGTCAGAAAGTCATGAGAAATCCCTACTGAAAAGGGATAGAATATCTGTACCTTAACGCCGATGAAAGGAAAGCAAACGATTGAATGAACACAAAGATACAACGCCGTGTCTTCTTCAATGAATCTACACGGATTACGGTTCGTATAACATTTATTAGCTCATTTAAGTCATAACGGATTTATTTGCTTGTATGAATCCTATTAATATTTTTAGAGTTATTAAGCGTATTCTCATTTTTTTATATCAGACTTAAAATACTTTAGAGTAATAATCATTAATTAGCCAAACTTAGGGGTTACAAATGATAGATGGTAGACTTAAAGTTTTAATATCATAAATAATCTATTTGAAGGTCTTATATGCCAATTTATAAAGTAAAGCGTTTGCATGTGACATTTACCAAAGATTAAGGTTCGAATTGTAAATAACTTAAATTTCATTTATAATAATATTATGTATAAGTACATGGATCTCATGCAAAATGCTAACCAAAACCCCATGCACCCATGATGCACTCGTTAATATTAATACCACTGCCACCCATGTATTCAAAACACAAACATTATTCGACCATTTCATGATACATGCCCATCTTAGTTATAAAAAAATTAAGGACCAGAACACATGACTCACATATATACCATACTAGTTAAGGACCAGAACACATGCTTGATTTATCATGCACCACTCGATTAGTACAATTCGACTCTCGACAACATGCACTCAACATGACTTCCATACACACTCGACTCCATTACCTACACACTGCACTCACTATCACAGTTTCAACGTGCTCAAGACCCACAATTCGTTTCAACCAACACACAAACCAGCCCTTTACAAACTTGAATAATTATGAACGCTCCATCCAAGATTGTTTTTATCAGGTTTTTAGGCTTGCTTAGAAATAACTCAAACGGATACTAAGGTTGTTTTAAAACGACACGACACAACCATACGACCATACTCGACTCAATTTAAATAACATATAATCAAGACCTATGAATATTCATGCACAGGCACCTGTCGATACCACATACACATACAAAGTCCCATTCTTTTCAGGTTACAACAGATTCGTATCAATATATTATGCCCATTTCCATTCGACATATATAGCACCAATATCATGATTTCATGTGACATCTTTTCATAATTTCATGCGACAATAACACTATGTAGGATCTTAATATAAATATGATATTATCATCTTTATAACATACATTCTGTTTTTGGTGACTCCATTTTATGCGACACAAACAAAAGAAAAACCAAAGGAGGAAATCAAAACAAGGCTTAACATGTTTACCCTTGAAACGTGAATGGAAAAAGGGACGAGATTAAGGCACCAAACACTCGACGACAAGCCTTCTTATTGGCTTAAGAACCCTCGATAGAGCAGCCACACAAAACCCACGAGCCTCTTGTTGGCTCTGAAACTCCACGACAGCACACCCAAAGGGAAGTCTCCAACAAACCCACGATCACAGCCAACCAATGGCCATACTTTCTAACCTGGAAGCCCACGCCTAAGAACCACCTTGGAACAGCTTACTACCCTCCTTGTTGCAGCCTTGAAACCGAATGAAAATGGGAAGAAAAAGGTGTGCCGTCATTTTGCATACCTAGGGTTTATGTGTGTGTTATTTGAATTAAGAATGCAAGATATCAAATGATCGGATAATGAGAATAATTTGGGAGTTATGGTGATTAATTGTGCGTGTGATTTGGCCGAGATTTTGGGTAAGATATCAAGGAAAGAATCAATTTTCATAAATTTCAAAATGTATTAACATTTAATTTAGTTTAAAAGTCTTGTAATTGTACATAATTATTTAGTCCAAAATAAGAACTTGTAATGTGTGATTTTCTTTTTTTATTCGTAGACATAAGTGTAAATAAAATGTATCATCTTGCATAATCATCTATAAATTAAGTTTTAAACTTAGTTAACGAGCTTGACGTGTTTTACGAGTTTCATAGTTATTTACTTGAGGGGTATAATGGTCTTTTTACGCGTTTACGAATTTTTAGGGTTTTACAACTCTTCCCCTCTAAAAAGAAAATTTTCGTCCTCAAAAATTGAAGTCGCAGGGGTACACAGAGACGAACTAGCTGAAGGCGGACGTAGCAATCCCAAAATCTCATACAGGTCACAACAATATCAATTCCGAAGCGTACAAATCTTATACGTAACAGATGTCGGTGAGAATCTCACAAAGAGGTACAGAATTTCAATCGAACATGAGGAGTGACAAATAACATATATAAGTCATATTCCATTCACGTACCAACCCCAGGCATTTCCCAAGATGTCGTATGATTTCAATAAGGTCAAATTATATGATCTCGGTATTATCACGTTGATCAGGCGTCATAATACTTGCATCACATAGCAAGTCCTTATTGTCATCATATTCTGTCTCGGGCCATGACAAACCAAATAACCAACATCACAACAAAACAGATAACATACAGATAGGAAGTAACATACCAAAACAGACCAGATCACATACATACAACATATACCACATCAAAACAACTTACCATACCACAAGAGAAGGTGCTCGAACGTTTCCTCATGACTCATTATTGACGATCCAAAAGAAAAGCTGAGATATTACCAAAATGCTAGATGATAAAACTTCATGATTCAAACCGAGTTCTAAACGAATCAAAGAAGAGCAATGCCGATCAAAATCACATAGCAAAATATCAAACCGCCACAAACGCAAGACAAACAAATCGGAGTAACACAGGTCGCGCCCAATCATGTGAAGTAGATGAATCTCCTCAGCCACCAGTTGAATCTTGTCTCCGTCTTTGCATCTTTGGTTGATCCGTCCAGCTCACTCTAGCAGCATCTTGATGTCTTCGGCAGCATCACGATCGGGTGCGGCTTCTGCTTCACGAACCTCTCCAGAAATTGTTGCAGCAATGCAGGGTTGGCACCATCATCTTCGGCTCTATGAGAAATTCCCATCTATAGATCGACAAACGGATGTGCGAAGGCAAAATAAACAAAATCAAATACGAAGAGAAGAAGGCAAAATTAGTGAAGACAAAAGAATATCGAAGTCAAATCGGAACGACAACCAAAAGGAATCAGAAGATATCAGAACAAACGGAAGCCTAGTGTCTACCCAAATCCTCACAGGTTAATCCTAAGGTCAACAAGACGAAACCTATGCTCTGATACCATAATTGTAACACCCCAACCCGACGAGGGTAGAAGTGTCACATTTTGGTGTCATATCAGAACATACAATTAAAATCTTTACAACGAAAACCTTAAAAATGAAGTATCAATTAAAATAAACAATTGACTGACAAGAAAAATACAATATCTAAAATGGAATGAAATATCAAAACAAAAACTCTTCAAAGTAAGTCCAAATGATAAGGTAACTAGGTTTGGTCCACTCAGATAATCCAACTCTCAGCCCATCAAAGCCCATCTTCAAATCTAAAACCTGCCGCAGGAAAAGAAATGTGGCTGAGCTTAAAAAGCCCAGTGAACAGATATAACAAAACGAAAGCTAAATAGCATCTGAAATGCAAAATGAATGAAGGAAACGGATAATAAAGTCACAGCGAAATGAGAACAATGAGTCACTGAGGGTCCTGCAGAACACAATTATACAGATATCCAAAGAACAGATAACAAGGAGAACGAAGCAAAGCAAAGCATCAATGACATATATACAAGCACGTGCAAGCCAGGCATACAAGTACTGAAACATAAGCAAGCATTGCAGACATCGTATCCACACAACATATAAAGGACATACAATCAATTCAGGAACTCAGAAGACATACAAATCAAACAGAAATCTAAAGGCAAGCGGAAGCAATTAGTTAATAAGTGAGCATGGCAATTCACACAGGTCAAAACCCTTAGTTAAAAACATAACCAGTATCATAACAGTGGAAGTACTAACAGCAGTCAACACATGGCAGTTACACGTAATAAGTAGGAATACAATATAAAGATATAATTAAATGAATTAGAGACATAGCAGGGCAACTAAACAAATTAACAAGCCAGACGTCACAAGCTGAACCATTTACCCAATCAAACCATAGCATAAACCGAAATGCAAACATGGCAGGTCAACAACAAGCAGATAAGGATACAACGTATAGTCATAGTCCACGAGATCAACTGAACGTAGTACACATAATAAACAGACAAAACTATCGATTATACAATAGCATGATCACCAGACAATCAGAGGGTCACATAACAGTGAGATCACATATAAATAGATGACAACAGGTAAATCAGATAACCGTATAGTAATCATATCGCAGCAGGGAAATCATTAGTCATATAAAACATGGATAGCATAATCAAATCCAATAAACATATAATAACCCGGTACGTGAATGGAACGATAGTCTAAAGTAATGGAATGAGAGTGTAACAGATCAAAGCAATGGAACATATATATCTTGGTAGTAGAGTGAGTCATATAAGGGTATTGGGTAAAGGACAGTCAATTCAGAATATGGTGCAGTGGGGAATCCAGAAGGTACAATATAGGTATATCAAAAGTGTAAGGGTTGTCAGAAATCTATCCCGAGCCAACAAAACAAACCATATCAATAGTGGCAATAGCAGCCAAGTAACCAATAGTAACCATTGTATTCGGAGGGGTGACCTCGGAATACCAAACCAATATAAGGGGAGACCTCAGTAACCAGTGGAGTAACTAGCTCCCAAAATGTGAGAGGGTGTATTGCACACACGCACCACATCACCAAAACAATATATCAATATCAATACAATACAATACAAATCTAGGATGCATCCATAAGCCCCCTGCAAAACAATAGTGGCCATACAATATATCTGAAGCGCGCATAATCAATACAAAATGGGGATGGTGTGGAACATCACTCAACCACAATAAAGTCATGCCATTGGTGCATCAATGACACGGACATGGAACCCCCATGCCTAGTTAATGGCTCGGGTATCAACTGACAGGTCAAAGTGTATAGTATAGAGATCAATCAATATCAAAGGTTCAGTATTAGCAATTCACAAATCAATATCAATAATCCAATATCAATGGTTCAATTATCAAAGGTCCAATAGCAAAGGATCAATATCAAAGGTTCAATAGCAAAGGTTCAAATATCAAAGGTTCAATAGCACAGATTCAATAGCAACAGTTCAGTAGCAAAGGTTCAGTAGCAATGGGTTCAATAACGGGAATTCAGTAACAGTGATGCAATAACAAATGGGTCAATAACAAAGCAAAGATTCAATAGCAATGGTCAATAGCAAAGGGATCGATATCAAAGGTTCAATAACAGAGGGCCAATAGCAAAACAAAGATTCAATAGCAATGAAATATCATAAGCGAACAAAGTCAAAGGGTCAGAAAGTCATGAGAAATCCCTACTGAAAAGGGATAGAATATCTGTACCTTAACGCCGATGAAAGGAAAGCAAACGATTGAATGAACACAAAGATACAACGCCGCGTCTTCTTCAATGAATCTACACGGATTACGGTTCGTATAACATTTATTAGCTCATTTAAGTCATAACGGATTTATTTGCTTGTATGAATCCTATTAATATTTTTAGAGTTATTAAGCGTATTCTCATTTTTTTGTATCAGACTTAAAATACTTTAGAGTAATAATCATTAATTAGCCAAACTTAGGGGTTACAAATGATAGATGGTAGACTTAAAGTTTTAATATCATAAATAATCTATTTGAAGGTCTTATATGCCAATTTATAAAGTAAAGTGTTTGCATGTGACATTTACCAAAGATTAAGGTTCGAATTGTAAATAACTTAAATTTCATTTATAATAATATTATGTATAAGTACATGGATCTCATGCAAAATGCTAACCAAAACCCCATGCACCCATGATGCACTCGTTAATATTAATACCACTGCCACCCATGTATTCAAAACACAAACTTTATTCGACCATTTCATGATGCATGCCCATCTTAGTTTTAAAAAAAATTAAGGACCAGAACACATGACTCACATATATACCATACTAGTTAAGGACCAGAACACATGCTTGATTTATCATGCACCACTCGATTAGTACAATTCGACTCTCGACAACATGCACTCAACATGACTTCCATACACACTCGACTCCATTACCTACACACTGAACTCACTATCACAGTTTCAACGTGCTCAAGACCCACAATTCGTTTCAACCAACACACAAACCAGCCCTTTACAAACTAGAATAATTATGAACGCTCCATCCAAGATTGTTTTTATCAGGTTTTTAGGCTTGCTTAGAAATAACTCAAACGGATACTAAGGTTGTTTTAAAACGACACGACACAACCATACGACCATACTCGACTCAATTTAAATAACATATAATCAAGACCTATGAATATTCATGCACAGGCACCTGTCGATACCACATACACATACAAAGTCCCATTCTTTTCAGGTTACAACAGATTCGTATCAATATATTATGCCCATTTCCATTCGACATATATAGCACCAATATCATGATTTCATGTGACATCTTTTCATAATTTCATGCGACAATAACACTATGTAGGATCTTAATATAAATATGATATTATCATCTTTATAACATACATTCTGTTTTTGGTGACTCCATTTTATGCGACACAAACAAAAGAAAAACCAAAGGAGGAAATCAAAACAAGGCTTAACATGTTTACCCTTGAAACGTGAATGGAAAAAGGGACGAGATTAAGGCACCAAACACTCGACGACAAGCCTTCTTATTGGCTTAGGAACCCTCGACAGAGCAGCCACACAAAACCCACGAGCCTCTTGTTGGCTCTGAAACTCCACGACAGCACACCCAAAGGGAAGTCTCCAACAAACCCACGATCACAGCCAACCAATGGCCATACTTTCTAACCTGGAAGCCCACGCCTAAGAACCACCTTGGAACAGCTTACTACCCTCCTTGTTGCAGCCTTGAAACCGAATGAAAATGGGAAGAAAAAGGTGTGCCGTCATTTTGCATACCTAGGGTTTATGTGTGTGTTATTTGAATTAAGAATGCAAGATATCAAATGATCGGATAATGAGAATAATTTGGGAGTTATGGTGATTAATTGTGCGTGTGATTTGGCCGAGATTTTGGGTAAGATATCAAGGAAAGAATCAATTTTCATAAATTTCAAAATGTATTAACATTTAATTTAGTTTAAAAGTCTTGTAATTGTACATAATTATTTAGTCCAAAATAAGAACTTGTAATGTGTGATTTTCTTTTTTTATTCGTAGACATAAGTGTAAATAAAATGTATCATCTTGCATAATCATCTATAAATTAAGTTTTAAACTTAGTTAACGAGCTTGACGTGTTTTACGAGTTTCATAGTTATTTACTTGAGGGGTATAATGGTCTTTTTACGTGTTTACGAATTTTTAGGGTTTTACAAGTTCACTCGCTACCATTTGGGGCCGGAGGAAAAATGTTGCAAAATTCGAAAGGTCGAGACTAAGGAATATCTCCGCACTGCCACGAATGTCGCTTGGGTCAGGCATAACTTAATGAAAGACATAGAGGAAGTCAGCCAGGTCGAAAGGCCCCCATAGAGCCCCGCGGCTCCGAGTCTAACTTAAAGACTCGTAAATAAAGAAAAGTGCTCTTTCGGGAGACAACTCGAATTATCCCTTTCTTTTGTTTTATTTCCATTTATGTTGGGTTTTGTGTTTTTAACCATTTTTGCAGGAAACGAGGAAGTGATTGCGGCTGCAGTTTGCTGATCTGACCATAGTTACGGCGTAACTCATCTATGTGATTATGCTGTAACCAACCTTTTGCAGCATAATTTTGGACGCATTACCAATTACGGCGTAATACCTTCTCAATGGTTAAGCCATAGCCACTCGCCTTATAGCTTATGTCAGGTTTTGCCAGTTACGGCGTAACTCCCTCAAAGAGTTACGACGTAACCTTCCTCTGCTTTAATTCTTTCATTTTAAAACACAATAACCTTGTATTAGTATTTTGAATGAACTTTGTGGGTGTGTTCCCTGTAAACCCTCACGAGACTTCACTCATCCACTTGGGACACCAAGTGGTTTAAAAGGCTTATTGCATATGCAAAATGCAACCGTGATCCTACGAAAGTGAGTTAGATTTGTTTTTATTTTTTATTTTTTATTTTTTCTTTTTAGAATTATGCTTGTCGGTAGTGTGATTTCAGGGATTGAAGTTTGTTCATGATGCTTATACGAAGGCACGTCTCTTGTTCGTGGTCCTTCTTACTTTTTTAGAGCAAATTTCAGGGAAGTTCTTGCTCTAATTCTACTTTTCTCTTCCCCTTTATTTAATGCTTAGTACAAAAGGGACTTTGTACAATTCAAGTGGGGGGCGAGAGTAGAATTATCTCTTGAACATTATTTTGCCCTCGTTTTTCTAGTTTATTTTGAAAATTTATGCCATTTTTAAAATTTTGACATGTTTTTCTTAACCTAACTAGATTAGACCTTAGCCGAGCACATACAACCCTTGATATTATATGGTGAGATTAGCCTTATCCGTTTCCCAATTTTTACCCCAAATCTACCAAATTATGAGTGTGTCGGTAGCTTGTAAACTTTAGAACTTGGCCTTTGCATCATTTCGAGACCATAGACGAGGTATGTAGAGTTTGCTCGATGTATTTGGACTTTTCAGTTTTAGAAGGCAATATTATTGGATTATCACCCAAATAGCCTACCATTGTGTGTCTATCGATTAGTCACCTCGACTTCTCGACCCCCTTGTGAAACCCTTTTGTTGCACTCACCTTTAGTGCAAGATACCCCTAGATACACCCATCTGAGCCATTCCTTTCATTTTGTTAACCCAATACATTGTTTCAATACACCTATACACCTTAGCCTACTCTGTAGTCTTTATTTGTGATTGGGAAGTCTTCATTTTCCTAAGTTCAAGGTTCAAGTAGAAAGGTTCGGAAATCACGCTTTCATCGACGACATATTTTTGAAGATCATTGAAAACCCCCCGAATTCCCATTGTTCATCTCAAGTGGAGGGATGTTATGTTTAGTTATCATTGTTAAGTTGAAAAAAAATATGATTCGAAAAAAAAAGTTGTTATGTTATTTAGTTATTGTAAAAGTGCGATGTTATAAGAACTATGTTATGAGCTTTATAGATTTAGTATCGAGGAGCCCACCTCGGTCACATTTGAAGATTGGAGTTGGTAAATTTTCCAACAGTTGGAGAAAAGGTAGTGTGCCCATCATTACGTCATCTAATGACACATCTACCTAGTATTTCATGATCCGGTTTCTTGATTTCAAAGCTTGAACTTTGGGCAGACGGTAAGTGGTGATGACTTGGTTATAGATTTAGACTACCTGCTTGTTTTTTTATTTTACACCAATTATATATCCCATGTCTTATCCTACCCTTTAGTCATGAAGCATGTCTAGGTGATGCAGCGAGCAATCTTTGGTGTCTTGGCCATGGATTTGGTCATGTATCATTGATTTTGTCCAATTCGCCGTGACATGTTAGTAATGACGAGTCACCCCTTAACCTTTGTCGTGTCTACCCATATTGCCTTAGAGAATTGTTTAGCCCTCAACTCTAGTGGTATGCTATGACTGTGCGATTGAGTGATCACCCCGAAATTGACACTTATAATAATTGAGAGATTTGAGTGTTTCGTTCCCATTTCGTGAGGTGTTCGGCTTTGTTTTATTCCAGCATAAGAGATTTGTAAACTTATATTTTCTAGGTTTTGGGAGATATCTTTTTAGGAATCTTTCTAATAAGGTCTACTTGAGGGCAAGTAGAGTTCAAGTGGGGGGATATTTGATAACAGCAAATAATCCTGAATATTAAGTGTCAATTTCCCCCGATAATGCTTGTAATTTATATCATTTATATGGATTTACGCTTGTTTTCCATTGTTTTCCACTTTCAGGTAAATTATGAGCATTGGAGCTAAAGAGACGCGGAATTGGATAAATATCAAAGATTTATCATAGTATGTTGGGAATAAAGCTAACAGTTACCACTGATACGCTTGTGGTTAACACTGCTAAAGATTACACTAGCAGTGGAAACTCACCACTGCCAGTACAATATTACCACTGCTATTAGATAATTGTTATGTTTCAGTGTATTGATAAGTATAGAAAAGATCTTGTGTATATTCTATTTTGTTAGGATTATACTTATCTTGTAAAGGACTCCTTGTGCTATAAAAAGATATCCTAGGTCATTGTTTAGAGTACGTATTATTTATATAAGCTTCAAGGTATAACCCTAGTGATAAGCAAGATCACTCGTATTATTTCTTAATAATATTGGAGCTTGGTGTTAAACTGTTCACTTATATTACATCATACAATTCGTCTTCTAAGTATTACTAAGTATATTCCGCGTGCTTATTAATATAACTCAAAATATCACCAACACAAGGTGTGTGTTTAGATCCATCAAGTGGTATCAGAGTGAAGGTTCTGATATTTTGATTTAGAAGATCCAAGGAATAAGCTTAACCTACTCACTCAAATCAATGGAGATGGAAAACAACTAGTCAAACTCTGCTCCAAGGCTTCCTAAGCTCAAACTTAATGAGTTTGAGATGTGGAGGATAATGATTGAGCAATACTTTCTCATACAAGACTATGCTCTATGGGAGATCATCCTAACTGGTGATTCCTTCAAGTCTGTTACTAAGACTGAGAAAGTTGGTGACACAGAAGTTGTAACAATATCTGTACCTAAGACTAATGATGAAAGAGCAAAGAAGAATAATGACCTGAAGGCCAGAAGTTTGTTAATAATGACTCTTCCTAAAGACCAGATCATTGCTTTCAGCAAGTACAAGACAGCAAAAGAACTTTTTGAAGAGATCTGCTCAGTGTTTGGTGGCAATGATGCTACAAAGAAGACACAAAAGACATTGTTGAAGCAAAGTTATGAAAACTTCTCTGCTTCAAGCAATGACTCACTTGACAGCATCTTCACCAAACTCCAGAAGATTGTCACACAACTGACTGTGTTTGGCATTGAGGTAGAAAAGGAAGACCTCAATTTGAAGTTTCTAAGAAGTTTGCCTTCTGAGTTTCATACAAATGTTACAGCCTGGGAAAACAAACCAGAGATTGAAACTATGAAGCACAATGATCTTTACAACAACTTCAAAATCATTGAACAAAGATTGAAGAAGGCAGGAAAACTTGGTACAAGCTCTAGTAGCTTGGCATTGTTGTCAACCTCTGTTGACAGTGATGATTTTGAAGAGGATAATGATGATGATTTTGCTACTGCTGGTTCTAAAGTTTCCACTGGTAATGTTATTATTACCACTGCAGGTTCAAAGAAGAAGGTTGCTGGTATTGGAGATCCTACCTTTTATGCTTTTATCTCCACTCAAGTTAATGGCTCTATTTTAACTCATGAAGACATAGAGCAAATTGATGAAGATGACTTGGAGGAGATGGACATAAAATGAAAGATAGCTCTTCTTAGCATGAGGGCTAGGAAATTCTACAAGAAGACTGGCAAGCCAATTCACATCAATGGTGGTAAAACTGCAGGGTTCGATAAAAAGAAAGTAGATTGTTTCAACTGTCACAAGTTGGGGCATTTTGCTAGAGAATGCAGAAGACCAAGGAACCAGGACAAAAGATCTACTTGGTACAAGCAAAAGAAAGAACCAATTGTGGAAGAACCAAAGGCAATGTTGGCTATTGATGGTGTGAGCTATGATTGGAGTTTTATGGCTGATGGACAAGAGGAACAATCTTCAGATGCTGCTCTTGTGCCTACAGAACATGCTCTCATGGCTTTCTCTGACTCTGAGGTACAAAACTTTAAAAGTTGTTCTAAAACATGTAGGGCTTCTAGAGAATGTGAAAGGCTTAATGAATTATTTGACAACCAAAGAACAGAGTTGAATGCTGCTAATTATACTGTGTCAAACCTTAGAAGAGGCATAGCTGTTATAGAAACATAACTAGAGCATTATAGAGCTAATGAGTCAAAATATAATGATGATATGATTATTCTTAGGAGAGAGATAGATCATAAGACAGCAGTGAATGAAGCATTAAAAGAAGAGTTTGAAAAACTTAGAAAGATAAATGAGAATGTCAATTTAACTGTTGACACATGTTATTATCAGTCTAAGTCAATTGATAAAATTTGGAATGCTCAAATTACTAGTAAAGTTAAGTCTGGTAGGGGTTACAACACTGCTCCACCACCACTAAGGGGTATTCCATCACCTCCTGGCATAGATTTAGCTCATACAGGCCTAGAAGAGTTTCAAGATCTTGTACGTGAATATGGTCCTCTAAAGAACACATTTGTGAAAACTGAGGAACAGGTTAAGCAGGAAACTGGTGTTTTTGAAAGTGCAAGTGACTCATCTGTTGTAGATGAAAATGCTAAAAAGAATGTAGAGGCTTCTATCCCAAAAGTTGTAAATACTATTACAGAGGAACCTAGGAAACAAGCTAATAAACCTAGACCAACTGTAAGGTATGCTGAGATGTATAGGAATAAGTCATCAACTCCTAGGGGTAACCAGAGGAGTTGGAATCATGTTAAATCTCAACAACTAGGTAGTGATTTTGTGATGTACAATAAAGGATGTTATATCTGTGGTAGCTTTTATCATTTACATGCTAATTGTGACTATCATGTTGGGAGAAGGGAAGTCCATGGGAATAAAAGGGTGCAGTCTAACAAGTTTCAAAATAAAGTACACCCTAATTCTCACAGCAAAATGGTCCCAAGAGCAGTTCAACTAAGAAGTGGTCTTAAAACTTTTGCCACTGCTAAAACTGTCAACACTACTCACCCTAAATCACCTGTTAAAAGTGCAAAACTCAAAACAACTTTTGCAAAATCTGCACAAACAGGGAAAAGGTCTTTTTCTGATAAAAGGACTAACTATAACCAACAGTGGGTACCTAAAACTAAATCAGCAGTTACCACTGCTCAATCAAAAGTTCCCACTGCAAGGGTTGTAAACAAGACCAGGGGTAACATGGGAAATGCTGTGAAGGCCTCAGCACGTTGGGAATGGAAACCTAAAGGAATTACCTCCACAACCAATCCCAATGGTGTATCAATGACCTTTGATAGATTTAACTATATTGATACACGAGGCAGATCCAAGTCAATCATGGCTTGGGTCCCCAAAGGAAACTAACTCCTTTCTTTTATGTGCAAGAACATCCAAGGACAAAAAGATCATATCAAGGCTACACAGACAGTGGATGCTCAAGGCACATGACTAGCAACAAGTCCTATCTCTCAGATTTTGAACATTATGATGGACAGTATGTCAGCTTTGGAAGTGGAGTTAATGGAAAAGATACTGGTACATAACCAAACTTGGCTGGGAGTTGATCATAAAAGGTGTGTAACTGAGACACACAACAAATGGTTATTGATTCACCATGTCTAATCCACATAAGAATCAACTAGTCCAGAGCAAACGGCTACTGGTAAAGACTTAACAAATCCGTTTATGGTTGATAGTTTACCAAAAACTATATGGTTATCAACTCACCATATTCTCTATGATTAAGAGTTGGCTAGTCCATAGCAAACGGCTCATGGTAAAGACATATCAAATCCGTTGATAAGCTGGTAGTTTGCTAAAAACTATGAGAAGATCAGTCCAATTTTCATATGTTTTTCTTTACCACTGCTCTTTGAAAATTTTTGTGATAAATTACCACTGCTAGTTCTAGCCATTTGTGAAGCTGGTAGTTCACAGTTTCCACTGACAGTGTTATTTTTACCACTGTTGTTCTAGCCGTTACAACTGTTGTGTCAGTAACAAATTTTTTACTAGCCGTTGAAGAGAAATTGCTTTCCATATATATAGGGTAAATTTTTAGAAGATTATCTACTTTCCTAATTGCCATTTATTCTCTAAAGATAAATCTTTTCCTTAGATAATCTTTCTTGTGCAAAACTCTTAAACCCTACCACTATATATCTTTCTCTCTCAATTGGCGAGTTATTTATTCAATTCTTACTGACATAATAAATTTTTCATCAAAAGATTCTATGGCACCAATCAACTTTGCAGATGAGCACAACCAAGTGGCCTACTTGGAAAAGTCAAACGAGAAGAGTGGCCCTGTTTTTCATTAGATTGTGGACTTTCTCAATACTACCCATATAAGGTATGCTCTACTTCTAAATCCCACAATCTATATCTCTCAAATCAAACAGTTTTGGACTTCTGTTCAGTCCATAACAATTAAGAATGGAGATACACATGAAACAGTGGATGCTCTTAGAGCCAGTGTGGATGGGGTAACTATTGATGTTACTGAGGCATCTTTGAGAAGAATTCTCCAATTGGATGATCTCAATGGTATCATCACATTACCCATGCCAGAAATTCATACACATCTATCATCCATGGGGTATGATACCACTGATAAAAAGGCTACTTTCAAAAAGAGTGGTTTCTGTCCCCACTGGTGATTTTTAATACATACTCTCTTACATTGTCTAAGTCCAAAGAAAACCTCTTATGAACAATTCAGTTCTACAATGGCTTACCCTTTGGTTTGTCTAGCCACTGATAAGATTTTTAATTGGTCAAACTATATTTTTACAAGTATGAAAGGCAATGTAAAGAGTTCAACAAATTTGTTGATGTATCCAAGGTTTGTGCGCTAAATGACTTTCAACTACAACCCCATACAAGAGTTTATAAAATCCGTTGCCTTAAGCCTAAAGTTTTTCAAAACATGAATAAAGATGGCAATAGGGTTGTTACACCTCTCTTTCCTCAAATGCTTGCAAAGATTTCACAGGTACAAAATACACCCACAATCACTGTTCCAAACATTGATTACACTCTACCAGTTTCTCATACCTATGAGAGGAGGCAAAAACAGCCAACTCCTCCCATTACAACACACCATGTTTTTGAATCTTTTGGTTTAGGAATAAGCAGTGGTGGTTCCAGGCTTTAACCTAGTCCAACTAGGGTGGAATCTAAGCCAATGCCCTATGATTCACCTCTCCCAACAAGTAACATAGTTGGAAGTGTTGAGGGCAGTGGGCAACCTATGGATTTGATGGGACTTTGTACCAACCTAGCTAAGCAGGTTGAATCTCTGGAGAAAGACTTGGCAAACATAAAAGAGTATCATGCCAAGGATGTTACACAACTGAAAGCAGAGATTCAGACATTGAAGGAAGAGTTGCAGGGGTTGAAAAAGCAAAGAAAAACTGCAAAGATAGTGTTGTCATCTCCATCCTCACCTCATGATGGTGATTCAGAAGAATTCAGTGCAGTTTTGGGAAATTTTCCCAAACAGGGGAGAAAAACAGGTGCTGAAACTAAGGGGAGAAAGCTAGATTTTAGAGATGAAGGTGTTTCAAGTAAAGGTACTAAGGATGCTGATACTCAAGAAGTTCCTCAACAGCAACTAGAGCAAGAAATTTTCAGTATTGCAACCACTGATTTCATTCCCACTACAGAAGACGTTACCACTGCTGATCTAGTTATTACTACTGCAGAGGAAGAAATCAAGAAGAAGAAAGGTAAAGCAGTTGTGCAGAACAAAGAGCAAACAAGAAGGAAGATTTCAAAGCAAGAACAAGCTCAAATTGCTCATGATGAAGAAGTTGCTAGAAAGATCAATGAAGATCAAGTTGCAAATAAGAAAATACTAGAGGAGATAGAGATTGCAGACTTCATGGAGGCTAAAATGCTGGGCAGAATGGACACCACTGATCCAATGGATGTAAATCCAATTTTCACTGTTCCACCTACAATATTCAGAGAAAAGACTCCAGAGTTCAGCTATGTACCTACAGACCAAGAGATTGATTTCTTGATTGCTAATGATCCAGTGATCAAGAAGAAGGCAATTGACCTTATTGCAGATAAGTCTTTAATTGAAGAACAAAGAACTGCATAGTTAAAGGACTTTATTCAAATGAAGAATAATCAAGCACTTCAAGATGCTATTGTTTCAGTCAAGAAGGGTCAAAAGAAACCAAGACAACCAACTAAGGCACAAGTTATAGCAATGATGAAAGATTATTGTTGCAAAGTTGGTGGCTGGAAAAGACATCAATTCAAAGGGATGAGTGATGATCAAGTTGAAGGTATCTACTACAGAGTTCAAAGACAAGATAAAGATTTTATTCCTATGAATTCTGAAGAAGAAGAAAGAAAATATCCTCATCTGAAGAGAAAAGCCAAAGATAGTGAATCTCAGACAGTTAAGAAGACAAAATTTGCTGAAGAACAAAAAGTTCCAACTGAGAAATTTACTGAAGATCAGATGACTGAAATGATATTGATAGAAGAAGAAGATTTTTACCCTTAACCACTGCAAGTCAGACATCCTATCATTGATTGGGAAGTGTTTACTGCTAGCAATTTTGCTCCAACATGGAAGATTACAAGGCTAGGTGGTGAAACTTCATCATTCATTCAATTTGAAGAACTTATCAAAGCATGTGACATACATGATCTGGATACTTTGTGGAGATTGGCTCAAGAAAGGTTTGATGCTGAAAATCTTAAAGATATGAAGGAAATGCATTTGTGGGTTAATCTAAGAAGGCTTTATGAACCAGATACTTATGATGATTTCTGGAAATTCTCATGTTCATTTCCTGGTACTAAATGGTATTATTATGATTCATGTGAAGTTCATCATATTTCTACAGCAAATGGAGTGGATGCATTCATGTTTGCTGAAAAAGAATATCCACTCAGAGCTGGAACTCTCACTGTGATGCTGTGTACAACAATCATAGTTCATGAAGATAATGAGAAGGTCAGAGCATTGCTACTTAGGATTCAAGATCAATGTTCAAGAGCTATACAGGAATTAAGGAGAAAAAGAAGTGTTTGAAAGAATTCCCCAAATCCTTATAGAAGATGCAGATTGAAGAAACTTATTGATTTGCAGAGAAATCATAAGTTTAGGGGAGGATTTTTGGGAATAAAGCTAACAGTTACCACTGATACGCTTGTGGTTAACACTGCTAAAGATTACACTAGTAGTGGAAACTCATTACCACTGCCAGTACAATATTACCACTGCTATTAGATAATTGTTATGTTTCAGTGTATTGATAAGTATAGAAAAGATCTTGTGTATATTCTATATTGTTAGGATTATACTTATCTTGTAAAGGACTCCTTGTGCTATAAAAAGAGATCCTAGGTCATTGTTTAGAGTACGTATTATTTATATAAGCTTCAAGGTATAACCCTAGTGATAAGCAAGATCACTCGTATTATTTCTTAATAATATTGGAGCTTGGTGTTAAACTGTTCACTTATATTACATCATACAATTCGTCTTCTAAGTATTACTAAGTATATTCCGCGTGCTTATTAATATAACTCAAAATATCACCAACACAAGGTGTGTGTTTAGATCCATCATAGTATGCTGACTTTGAAGAAGTTACGGCGTAACTCATCTCTCACATTACGTCGTAACTAAAGCGTGACTCAGAAAACCAACTTATCAGAAGGTTACGGCATAACTCTCCTCTATGACTACGACGTAACTATATTAGGTCAAATGAGGATCCACGCCGCTGATAACTACGCCGTAACCGTAACCAGCAGATCTAGTGCTATTACGAAGGAATTTATGGTTACAGCGTAACCCAGATTTGGCCTATAAATACCCCACAAATTTCAGCATTTCTAATCATCCCATTCCACACACAACAACCAGAGAACGTGGGAGAAAGCAAAAGGCAGATCTAGAGGAGCATACGGAGCTGTCTCCAAGGGAGAAATCACTCCCCTATGATAAGCATTAGCATTTTATCTTTTCTTTACTTTCTATTCATGTATTTCGTAACTTTGAATATTGAATTGATTTGTATGGTTAATATGAGCGGCTAAGCACCTCCAGGTGCTGGCCTAGTTATGATTCCTTAATTGTTTTGTCTGCATTTACTTTACTTCCGCATAATTATTTCTAAGTGTATGCATGCATAGTTTATTGGTAGCTACCCTTGTTTTGGTAGTTTTGAATGGCGGTAGAGGCCAATTGCCTAGGAGATATGACCAATTGACCCTAGGTGAGCGGACGAAGACGGAAAGGGTAAGATATGACCAACTGACGACCCTTTCTACTTGTGCGATTTGACCAACTGATCACCTACCGTTTGGATGAACTTAAGAATTAGGGGGTGAGTGTTTAAGATGCTAGCTCCCGGGCACTCACTATTATAAATCTAGCATGTAGCGGTACTTAATGACTTGGCTTAGAGGACCAGGAACAACATGACTTATGAGGGGACACCTGACTTCTCCTGTGGTGGCATCTTTGCTGATAAGTTAGGGCGAATTGACCAAATGTTGTCCTCTCGACTTTGACCCCACCTGAAGTAATTGGAAGTAAGTAGACGTAGACATTACTAGATAGGAGGAATAACTAGGTTAGCACCATTATCCTCTATTGATTTATCCTTTGCCTTTATTTACTGTTTTCTGCTTTAGTAGTTAATTAATTAATTCCTTATTGAAACCATTAATAATCTGTGACACCTAGACTTAGTAATAATCCAACACACATAGCTCTTGGGACGACCTCAGTTTTACCAAATACTACACTACACGTGACCTGGTACACTGCCCGTTAGTGCATTAGGGTAGACCATATGTATAACGAGAATTTATAAATATTAAAACCTGGTCAGTAAAACCTGTATCACCAACCTTTTGCAGCATAATTTTAGACGCATTACCAATTACGGCATAATACCATCTCTGTGGTTACGCCGTAGCCACTCGCTTAGCAGCAGATGTCAGGTTTTGCCAGTTACGGCATAACTCCCTCAAAGAGTTACGACGTAACCTTCCTCTACTTTAATTCTTTCATTTTAAAACACAATAACCTTGTATTAGTTTCTTAAATGAACTTTGTGGGTGTGTTCCCTGTAAACCCTCACGAAACTTCACTCGTCCACTTGGGACACCAAGTGGTTCAAAAGGCTTGTTGCATATGCTAAATGCAACCGTGATTCCTAAGAAAGTGAGTTAGGTTTATTTTTCGGTTTTTATTTTTCTTTTTTTTAGAATTATGCTTGTCGGTAGTGCGATTTCAGGGATTGAAGTTTGCTCATGGATGCTTATACGAAGGCACGTCTCTTTTCCGTGGTCCTTCTTTCTTTGTGGAGCAAATTTCAGGGAAGTTATCGCTCTAATTCTACTTTTCTCTTCACCTTTATTTAAACGCTTAGTACAAAAGGGACTTTGTACAATTCAAGTGGGGGGACGGGAGTAGAATTATCTCTTGAACTTTATTTTGCCCTCATTTTTCTAGTTTATTTTGAAAAATTATACCATTTTTAAAATTTTGACATGTTTTTCTTAACCTAACTAGATTAGACCTTAATCTAGCACATGCAACCCTTGATATTATATGGTGAGATTAGCCTTATCCGTTTCCAATATTTTACCCCAAATCCACCAAATTATGAGTGTGCCGGTAGCTTATAAACTTTAGAACTTGGCCTTTGCATCATTTCGAGACCATAGACGAGGTATGTTGAGTTAGCTCGATGTATTTGGACTTTTCAGTTTAAGAAGGCAATATTATAGGATTATCACCCAAACAGCCTACCATTGTGTGTTTATCGATTAGTCACCTCAACTTCTCGACCCTCATGTGAAACCCTTTTGTTGCACTCACCTTTAGTGCAAGATACCCCTAGATACACCCATCTGAGTCATTCCTTTCATTTTGTTAACCCAATATATTGTTTCGATACACCTATACACCTTAGCCTACCCTGTAGTTTTTATTTGTGATTGGGAAGTCATCATTTGCCTAAGTTCAAGGTTCAAGTGGAAAGGTTCGAAAATCACGCTTTCGTCGACGACATATTCCTAAAGATCATTAAAGACCCCCCGAATTCCCATTGTTCATCTCAAGTGGGGGATATTATTGTTTAGTTGTTATTGTTATGTTTAAAATAAAAATTAAAAAAAATGGTTGTTATGTTATTGTAAAGTGCATTGTTATAAGCACTATATTATGAGATTTATAGATTTAGTATCGAGGAGCCCACCTCGGTCACATTCGAAGATTGGAGTTGGTAATTATGCCAACAGTTGGAGAAAAGGTAGTGTGCCCATCATGACGTCCTCTAATGACACATCTACCTGGTATTTCATGATCCGGTTTCTTGACTTCAAAGCTTGAACTTTGGGCGGATGGTAAGTGGTGATGACTTGCTTATAGATTTATACTACCTGCTTGATTTTTATTTTACACCATTTATATATCCCATGTCTTATCCTACCCTGTAGTCATGAAGCGTGTCTAGGTGATGTAGCGAGCAATCTTTGGTGTCTTGGCCATGGATTTGGTCATGTATCATTGATTTTGTCCACTTCTCCGTGACATGTTAGTAATGACGAGTCACCGCTTAACCTTTGTTGTGTCTACCCATATTGCCTTCGAGAATTGTTTAGCCCTTAACTCTAGTGGTGGAGATTTGTGTAACCGCCAAGCTTATGATAGAATACATGCTATGACTGTGCGATTGAGTGATCACCCCGAAATTGACACTTAGAATAGTTGAGAGATTTGAGTGTTTCGTTCCCATTTCGTGAGGTGTTCGGCTTTGTTTTATTCTAGCATAAGGGATTTGTAAACTCATATTTTCTAGTTTTTGGGCGATATCTTTTTAGAAATATTTCTAATAAGGTCTACTTGATGGCAAGTAGAGTTCAAGTGGGGGGATATTTGATAACATCAAATAGTTCTGAATATTAAGTGTCAATTTCCCCCAATAATGCTTGTAATTTATATCATTTATATGGATTTACGCTTGTTTTCCATTGTTTTCCACTTTTAAGTAAATTACGAGCATTGGAGCTAAACAGACGCGGAATTGGAGAAATATCAAAGATTTATCATAGTATGCTGACTTTGAAGAAGTTACGGCATAACTCATCTCTCACATTACACCGTAACTAAAGCGTAACTCAGAAAACCAACTCATCAGAAGGTTACGGCGTAACTCTCCCCTAGGACTACGACGTAACTATATTAGGTCAAATGAGGATCCACGCCGCTGATAACTACACCGTAACTACATCATCAACTATGGCGTAATCAAGTATTATGGAAGATACGGTGTAACCATTCATAAGGTTACGCCGTAACCAGCAGATCTAGTGCTATTACGAAGGAATTGATGGTAACGGCATAACTCTTATATTAGTTACGCCGTAACCCATATTTGGCCTATAAATACCCCACGAATTCCAGCATTTCAAAGCATCCCATTCCATACACCACAACCAAATAACGTGGGAAGAAGACAAAGGCAGGTCTAGAGAAGCATACGGAGCTGTCTCCAAGGGAGAAATCACTCTCCTACGATAAGCATTAGCATTCTATATTTTCTTTACTTTCGATTCATGTATTTCGTAACTTTGAATATTGAATTGATTTGTATGGTTAATATGAGCGGCTAAGCACCTCTTGGTGCTGGCCTAGTTATGATTCCTTAATTGTTTTGTTTGCGTTTATATTACTTCCGTATAATTATTTCTAAGTATATGCATCATAGTTTATTGGTAGCTACCCTTGTTTCGGTAGTTTTGAATGGCGGTAGAGGCTAGTTGCTTAGGAGATATGACCAACTGACCTTAAGTGAGTAGACTGAGACGGGAAGGGTAAGATATGACCAACTGACGAATCTTTCTACTTGTGCGATTTGACCAACTGATCACCTACCGTTTGGATGAACTTAAGAATTAGGGGGTGAGTGTTTAAGTTGCTAATGCCCGGGCACTCACTATTATAAATCTAGCATGTAGCGGTACTTAATGACTTGGCTTAGGGGACCAGGAATAACAGGACTTATGAGGGGACACCTGACTTCTTCTGTGGTGGCATCTTTGTTGATATGTTAGGGCGAATTGACCAAATGTTGTCCTCTCGACTTTGAACCCACCTGAAGTAATTGGAAGTAAGTAGACGTAGACATTACTAGCTAGGAGGAATAACTATGTTAGCACCACTCTCCTCTATTGATTTATCCTTTGCCTTTTATCTGCTTTAGTAATTATTTCCTTATCATAATCATATTAAAAACTTTGACACCTAGACTTAGTAATAATCCAACACACATAGCTCTTGGGACGACCTCGGTTTTACCAAATACTACACTACATACGACTAGATACACTGTCCGTTAGTGCATTAGGGTAGACCATAGGTATAACGAGACTTTATAAATATTTAAACCTGGTCAGTAAAACCTGCATCATATTCTTCCCCAAAATAGTTATGAAAACCTTTGAAAAGAGGGGCTATGAAACTCACCTTAGCCACAGCAATGCACTATTCACTATTGACACGACTGGCATCTAAAGCTAATCTCCACGGCATCCAGAATAATGTACGACGAGTACAATAGAATAGAAGTGACGCAACCTAATGCGTATACAATTATCTTAAAATACAGCTCATATGATAAAGAAGTCGATAAAAAGTATGGTGTCGTAGTTTTCGTGGATTATTCATGTTGTTACTTTTAAAAGTCTATTATCGTTCCTAAAAGTTTATAATTAATATCTCAAAAGTTTAGTTTTAACGTTTCGTGCGGTGGTAAAAAACATAGACGCGACGTCTAACTCACGCGAAAGAGGAAAAGACATTGATATAGTCGAGACATACTACTAGAACGCACGCCAAAAAGACATCGACCAAGCCAAGAAATACTGACAATACTCAAGCTAGTCAAAGACTAGGAAATGACGACAACTATTTATGTAACATAAGTAGGTTAATTGATAAGTTTCTGCAATTTACCCAGTAATCCTCAAACGTACATGTTTAATAATAAAAGACAAGTTTCCATTTATCACTCAATTAATAAAGGTTTCTCAATTGTTATTCATAATTATACAAGTTTACAAGGGAGTACTTCATATAAGGTATATTAAGTAGTGTACTATAAATGACACGTCCGTTTATTCCAACATTCCCAAACCATTACGACTTTAATAAGTTATCTTATCAAAATAATACTTCCAAACAAGTTTATAAAAGATAACATGTGTTATAAAACACGAGTTACCATCGTATTTAATAAGGGTTTATAATAGATTAAACCATATCCGTCAATAATATATAGTTACATAATTCAATAGCAGCTTAAATGTGAAAATGGAATATTTAGTTTTATCGCAAAACAAATATACTAAACCCATTTAAACCAAAACGTTTAATATAGTACAACATATTGATCAATATAACTTGTTATCAATAGTTATTTCAAGTCCATAATCCGTATTAAATCTTATAACATATATGTAATATCCGTTACTAATTATAAATCAAGTAGTTATTTCTTAACGTTTATCGTCTTGTTTTATAAATAACTCACTCGCTATCCGATCAAGTCATATATTGTATATCACGTTAGTTTTATTCCGGTATCGATACGCATAATTGATCTGTTACACAATCGAGTCGTTAGGTATATATTTTACAGGTTTATCCATCGTTATGTACTAATTACCATTTCTTGTGTAATCGTTAATTCATTTTAACAACCATTTACAAATTACAAACTATTATCGTGTCTTATCGAATTGTATCCGTAACAAATTTTATACGTACATTTTTCGAGTTATTTACTTTCATTTCAAATCGATTGTCACATGGATGCCCTTAAATACCCATCCCATTATCCTTTCCTCATACTCTAATGTGGAGAATTCCTTGTCATTCCCTATCACAATTTTTACATCAATTGACTCATCACCGATAACGTCGAATGCCGAGATAAACCTTTAAGTACGGCAAAGTCACTCTCATTCCTTTATATCACCACTAACATGTCGAGTTACACTTTATTCACACATTAAGTCACTAAACCATCGCACATTTGAAGCACTTACGACATCTCATAACCCATCTTTTGGGAAACCGTCGATCATTTTGAAAAATAACCTTAAACTTATCATTTCTTATCACATCTCTTTGGAGCGTTTATTATTGACATCGGACTTTGCTACATCTCACCTTTCCTTTTATTTTGAAGAAGATATGGCACCGAAGAAAGCTGCACCCGAATTGACACTAGCGGCTATTCAAAAGTTAGTAAGGGATAGCGTAGCCGATGCTCTAAGGATTGAAAGGGAAACGGTGGCTGCTGCTGCTGCTGAGGCCGCGGCTACTGCCGAAGCCGCTAGAATTGCAAGGGAAGCTGAGGCCGCTAGGCTTGCTGCTGCTGCAGGAAATGCAGGAGGGTCCGGAGTTAAAAGCTGTTCGTATAAGGACTTCAAAAGTGGAGATCCCACGAAGTTTAGAGGTACCGAAGGAGCCACTGCCATGGTTAGATGGTTCGAGAAATTGGAGTCCGTGTTTTTGTTATGTAATTGCCCGGATGATAGCAAGGTCAAGTTTGCTACGAGTACCCTACTTGATGGAGCATTGTCGTGGTGGAACTCTTATGCTCAGCCAATGGGAATGGAAAATGCTTTCAAGCTCACTTGGGAGCAATTCAAAGGTTTGGTAACAAAGAAGTTTTGTCCGCGTACGGAGGTGAAGAAGTTAGAGACCGAATTCTATGAGTTGGTAACTATTGGGTATGACATTGATACTTACATTCGAAGGTTTCAAGAATTGGCCGTGTTATGCCCATCTATGGTTTCGGATAATGAGAAGCTACTGGAGGCTTTCATTGAAGGACTTCCCGAGATTATTCAAGGCGATGTGACTTCTTTTGACCCGCAAACGATTGAGGAATCTATTCGATTGTCTCAAAAGCTCATGGCACAAGTAGTAAAGAGGGGCAACATCACCAACACCAACCATAACAACAATACCAACAACCGCACCAACTACAACAATAACCAAAACAACAACAACAACGACGATCACCAAATCAACAACAACAAAAGAAAATGGGAAAACGACCAAGGTGGTTATAACAACAACAACCAAAACCGTAACACTAACCATCATCGACAACAGAATAGAAGACAAGAAGTCGCCAGGGTCTATGTTGCTGCACCAACAAAGGGAAGAGCTTATGCAGGAAACTTACCGCGATGCCAACAATGCACGCTACATCATAATGGTCCATGTGGTATATGCTTTAGCTGTCACAAAGTAGGACACCTTGCTAAGGACTGCAGGGGCAAGGCCATAGTCACGTGCTTCGGATGTGGGGAGCAAGGACACTATCGGAATCAATGTCCTTAAAACCAAGGTCAACCAGTTGAAGGTGCTCATGGGAATGCATACATGTTAGGAGGAGGAGAAGCTCGTCATGGTCACAACAACGCGGAAGACTGAAGAAGCTCGGAAACTAACAGTCTTAATTTTCCTTATGTACTATGTCGTACTAAGTTTATGTTTTCCATCGTATCCGAATCTTTATAACCTAATATGTACTACTTTTGATAAACCACTCGTTGTAAAATATTCTCATCTATCGTACTTTATTTCCTTTCGATTCGATATCATGTACGAGAATTTTAATTCTTTTTACTTTAACTACCATTTTAACGACATGGTTTAAATCTTTGTAAACATTGAGAGTTATAACGACTAAACCGAACGTCACGTCATCGTTCCTTAATTATACATAGCCTAGCTAACTATGTCTAATTCTGGAGGGATCATGTTATGCTGGGAGCGGTTATTTATAAATCTTAGTGCAAGCAAAATGTTCATATGTTCCAATTCAAAGTGTTACTTATGAGAGATTCATCCGATATTTTCCTTACTATGATGTTTTAGACACTCTCAATCATCGATAACCGTAACGACACTTCTCCATGTTTTCTCTCCTCGTTATTCATCGCAAACTCAAAAATTCGATAGACTAACACGAACTGAATTCAGGGACTGAATTCCTTTTTGGATGGGCGAATGTGACAACTCGCAATTTCAGGTCATTTCTCAAGTTTCACAATTTCATCATTTATCGTAAACTAGGTTTGCGTGTTCCAAATTCGCGTAACCTTAATGGTTTAGCGGCGAATTCATGATCATATCATCAAGAACATTTCATATGGACTAAGTTTAGTCTACATTTCATTAACATCATTTGCATTATGATAGTTCATTCATGACTTTGCATTTCACCTTAAACGCGTAAATTTTATATTAAATAAACGTTATCGCGTGAGTTATTATTTTGAACATTTAATCCGATACTTCCAAAAATGATCCCGATATATTTTTATACTTACATTTAGTTATAAAAACAATATTTTGAGTTTACCTAGTGTTTTAAATTTATTTTGTATATAAATCGTTAAATTTATATTATTACGACGTTTTTCTTAAAAACTACACGATAATTATTATATCACTCAAATTTTACAAGAAATGTATTTTTACAATTTTTATAACTACAATATACTTTACTTTGATCCCTTAAAACTTATTTTAGTCCATACTACTCTAATTTTCACAACTATGTACAAGTTACAACAATTTTTATTAACTACACATTTCACTTACACTTTTTAACAAATTTTATACATTATAACCTTTATATATTCAACAAAGCAACCAACTCTTGAAAAAACAAGCCAAAACCCACGCCCCCCGCCCCCCATCAAGTTCCCTAAAATTGAGGATTCTTGTCTTGTGATATTTTCAAAAGTCTTACAAACTTATTATATTATAACACATATACATCATTATTTCACCAAATAAAAGATCAAAGCTCTCTTTCTTCTTCTTTTCTCTCTAAAACCGGTTCTACATAGATTGAAGATGAGATTCATAAAGTTTTTCCAAATCAAGTTTAAACAATCTAGATTACACTCTTATTAAAGGTTTTGAAATAAAAACCTAGGGTGTTTAGGTTAATCCTTGTTCTAATCACCTCATCATAGTAGCTTGTAAGCATATTACTATCATTTTACATCTTTCATTTTCATTTCATATGTATTTCATCATTTTCTTGGCAAGCATGCATGACTTATGGTTACTTATACCATTTTTACATTGATTTTAAGAGTTTGATATATATAAAGTCATCCTATAATTATTCCCTTGGTATATATTGGTCTTGATGATGTTTAGGAACCCATGACACCCTAAGAAGGTGTATGGTAGGATTAGAATAGCTTTGGAGTTGATTTGAAGGGATTGGAATAGATTTAGTACAAGAAAAACTATTTTCGACAAGTATTAAAAGTGATCTGATCTTATTTTGTTTTTCTGGAAAATCCGACAGTAGGCACGAATTTTTGGCCTTGATATTTAGAAAATATACTTTAAAACGAATCCGTGGCCGCTTGAACGGATTAAAACGGAGTTATAACGAAGAAGTTATGAATTTTTCAAGTTTGACGACGAAATATATATTTTTCTGAAATTTCAGCAACCTATTTTAGTTTTGTACGAGTCAAAAACGAGTCCTAAGCTTTACAAATTATTTCGACTTATCAAAAATATATTAGTATACTTTGATACGAAGCTAAGGACGTATAATACGTAGAAAACGGATTTGAAACGACTAAGATATACACGTTTTCATAAAATTGCCGTAACTATTATTTTTAGAAAAACTATATTATTTTTACGAGATAAGTGTTACGGTAACTAAAATGACCATGTTGAAGGCTGTTTTTAACGATGATGTAAAACTTATTGTAACGAGATGTCTTCTAGTAAAATCTAGATCATCAAGCATTTTTTTTAAAACGACCAACCGTTTGTATAGCGGAGTTGTAATAAATTATTTACGGTTGCTTAAACTTTGCCGAAACTCACTTTTAAACCACATTTTGAACAAAATCACCATATTTAACCTCTATTATCTTTATGTTCGAGACCTCTATGACGAAAACTCATGTACTAAAACTTCTAGATTTTGATACAAACTTTCCAAAACCATTGAGTTCGTTTCCTAACGTTCGACGTACACCATTTTACGACTAGCTTTTCAAAGCCATTTTTGTCACTTTCATGAAATTCCCGACGACATTATTTTACGACGAAAAGTTAAAAATTTCACAATAAATCACTAAGAAACCATTGTAGGATGACATTTTGACGTAAAAACTTGTAAAGTAATTTAAGAATGGTCAAGACGTCAAAAGAGTATTTTGCGACGATAAGTATTATTTTTCAAAACTCACAAATGGTATAAATAACATACGAAATGCATGCATAACATTACATCATGACTTATTACATATCATATCATTCATAATAGGTCATTTTCGAGTATCACGCTACATTTCAGTGTATCCACTTTTGTCAGCGCATCACTTCATCAAGTGAGTTTTCATAGCCCCACTTTCAATTGTTTTGTACTATTTTGGGGGAGATACATGCTTAACTATTTTTCACAAGTACTTTAGATTTTTAAGGCTAAATGCTACCATGATCACCATTGTTTCTAAATCAAATGTTATACTATATCAATTGTTCTTGTTTGCGTGCTATGGTTCTACGTCGTATAACGTTCTAAATCAGTTGACTACTGATACATCGTCGTGTAAAGTACTATGTCAGTTGACTACTGATACATTGAGTTAGGTGCTATTGATTATGTGCTACAGTTCTACGTCGTATAATGTTCTAAATCAGTTGACTACTGATACATTGAGTCTAGTCCTATTAATTAAGTGCTATTGTTCTACGTCGAGTTAGGTACTATTGTGAATTCATTTGACATCATGTGTTTGATCATAAACTACACATTTTGGTAGTGGGTTGTGAACACACAGGTTGCAAGTTTTGTATGGGCGGAACTTGGAACTGGGTGGATTTACAATGCCTTTGCTGCATAAACGATTTTGAAAAGACTTTACATTTCAGCACAAACTCTATGAACTCACTCAACCTTTGTGTTGACACTTTCTAGCATGTTTTATCTCAGGTATCTAAGGCATTCACTTCATGGCATGCATTTGGACACATCATGGAGTCGCGATGACGAAGCGTCTCACTTGGGTTTTACGCACTTTAAAACATCGTTTGAATTGTAACAAACTTATTTCCGCACAAGTTGATTTTCATTTGGGACCTATACTTTGTAAACTCTGATTGTTTTATTAAATCAAACGATGTTCTTTTCAAACGACACTTTAGGTCGTTCAATATAACTGTGATTGTGATGCTATGACAGTCAATCCCCAGGAATTCCATTCCGCTGCAAAACAGGTAATTTGGGGGTGTGACAGATTGGCATCAGAGCTTCGGTTATAGAGAACTAGGTTGCATCATTGACCCTAGACTATAACTACATCATCATAGCATCTCATTATTTCATCATAAGTGCATGTTCACTTTGCATGCGATTTATACGTACATTTTTCGAGTTATTTACTTTCATTTCAAATCGATTGTCACATGGATGCCCTTAAATACCCATCCCATTATCCTTTCCTCATACTCTAATGTGGAGAATTCCTTGTCATTCCCTATCACAATTTTTACATCAATTGACTCATCACCGATAACGTCGAATGCCGAGATAAACCTTTAAGTACGGCAAAGTCACTCTCATTCCTTTATATCACCACTAACATGTCGAGTTACACTTTATTCACACATTAAGTCACTAAACCATCGCACATTTGAAGCACTTACGACATCTCATAACCCATCTTTTGGGAAACCGTCGATCATTTTGAAAAATAACCTTAAACTTATCATTTCTTATCACATCTCTTTGGAGCGTTTATTATTGACATCGGACTTTGCTACATCTCACCTTTCCTTTTATTTTGAAGAAGATATGGCGCCGAAGAAAGCTGCACCCGAATTGACACTAGCGGCTATTCAAAAGTTAGTAAGGGATAGCGTAGCCGATGCTCTAAGGATTGAAAGGGAAACGGTGGCTGCTGCTGCTGCTGAGGCCGCGGCTACTGCCGAAGCCGCTAGAATTGCAAGGGAAGCTGAGGCCGCTAGGCTTGCTGCTGCTGCAGGAAATGCAGGAGGGTCCGGAGTTAAAAGCTGTTCGTATAAGGACTTCAAAAGTGGAGATCCCACGAAGTTTAGAGGTACCGAAGGAGCCACTGCTGATGAGTGTCTAAATACTCATCATTTTTATACTGTTAGAATGCCAAAAACATCTGAAAACACTCAGAAATGCATCAAAATGATAAAAATATCACAAATAAGTGTTTTATGTGTTTTAAATGCAAAAATATCAAAATCTGGTGAAAAACGTATCAAGTTTGCATAATTGGCAGTTTTAGTCCCCCAAGTTTCAAAAGTTGTCAAAATTAGTCCCTGGTCATTTCAAAACTTGTAAAATATCATTAAAGGTCCTTGGGATTCAAAAGTTGTCAAAATAAACCCTTTAAAGTTTAAAAATCACAAATTGACAACTTTAGTCCTTCAACTTTGCAAAAGTGTCAAAATTAGTCCCTGGGTGTTTTAAAATGGAAATTTATCAAACTACACCCTTGTACTATTTATAAATGACAAAAATGGTCCTTATGATAAACTTTGGAGAAATTACATGTTAGGTCCTTTAAGTTTGAAAAATGTCATAATTAGTCCTTGAATTTATAAAGAATGACATTTTATGCATAATGGTCCTTGTTCTATTCTTATATGGCAGAAATGGTCCTTATGATAGCCTTGGAAAAACTACAGTTTCAACCCTTCATGTTTGGTGGAATTACACTTTTGGTCCTTGTGTATTACTAAGCTATGAAACCAAACGGACCTAAATCAAACCAGCCAAGGCCCAATATATTACCCAAGCCCAAATTTTAAAAACAGATAACCCGCCAGTGCACTGTAGCTCCTTCTCCCTTCCCACCTGTTACCTCTCATTCACCTCCACCTGCTATCACCACCTCACCTCCACCTTTCCACATCACTTCCCCAGCTGTAATACATTCCCCCTCCACCTTGCAAGCTACTCACCATCTCAATTAATGAAAATACCTGCTCCATGACTTTTTCCCGCCAAAATCCACATGGACGATTCAGATGGTTTCAAGAAGAGAACTCAAGTGGGAATTGCTCAGACGTCTAGATAAGATCTTTTAAGTCAATAAATACAAGAAGAGGATGCAGTGTAGAAAAGAAGTAGTGTAATTTTATTTTTCTTTATGTCGTTTTAATTATTTTAAGTTTTCCAGTTTATGTTAAAGTTTTTAAGCTTATTGATAAGTTACTCTGTTGTAATAAATACTTATTTCCAGTGTTAATTCCAGTTAAATTTTACAAACTCAGTTTATGCTCATTTCCTAGTTTAAATATTCCAAATACCAAATTATTGTTATCAGTGGTTAAAATTACTTCTTAAAAGCTTTTATAAGCTCTTAAAAAGGCTTATAAGCTGTGAGAAACCTTAATAATCCAGTTTATAGTTAAAAAGGAAAAATTACTAAAAATACAAATAAAATAGTTAAAAAATTAAAAATCCTGTGGAGACCTAATCAAGACTGAAGCAAACTGATGTATGAAATGCATTTGGGTTAGAAGCTTATTGGTAAGCTTGTAGGAGTGATCTCAGACCTTGGTTACTAGTCCTGTGCAAGAACTCATTTGTAAGCTATTTCCTAAAAATTTGCAAATTCTAGTATAAATGCTTAAATACTGTTAATTTTAGTTTAATCCTGTTTTAATATAGTCATTATTAGTTAATAAATAGATACTTTGCTTTAAAAACCTGTTTCAGTATGTTTAGCTTCAAAACTGTCCACAAAAGGAGTGTTTGGAATTGTTTGTTAAGCTGTGTTAAGAGGTTGTTTGTAGTGTAGTACTTGTCTGATATCTGTCACAATACAGCATATTAGCTTAGTCAAACTAATAAAACCAGACCTTGTTTCATAAAAAGTCAAAATATTGTTTAATCTTATTGTAATAGCCAACTGTTAGGATCTAGATTATGAGATTCATTAAACTAGCTTATAACACAGTACTCTAGCTTAAAGTAGTCTTATTATAGCTTAATACATCTTATTTAGTCCATAAAATCAGTTAAAAGTTCATAAAAGTCAACTGTGTAGTTAAATTAAAAAAGTCAAATTCTCATATACCTGTTTTTGAATAAACTTTAGATTTTCATTGTGTGTTTAATACTAGGTTTTAGCTCAAATTCTTTTGGGATAGTTAACTTTAGTTGCTCTAGAAAATTAGAAAAATAAAAGCTTGCTCTTATTCAGCTTATTTATAGCTTTTAAATCAGCTTCTTTTGGACCCCATTTCTGAAATGATGCCCTGTGCATCTGATCTCCACCACCACAGTGGGTTTCACCACCACTTTGGTGGGTCCCACAGGCCACACCAGTGGACCCCACTGGTGGTTCTTGGTTCCAAATCACTCACCACCCAGCTGACTACCATTTTCAGCCAAGGTTTTGAGTTTAACACCTGTGGACCCCACTCTTAGATAAGCATCAATTCTGTCCCATTTTCTGAAAATAAGCTAGTTTAACTTTGCTCAATTCTTGGCTTAAGCTGCTTTTCAGAAGTTTAGGATGATTGGAATAGGTTATTATTTAGTTAATATAGCATACCCTAGCTTATGTGTTAATTTGGTGGTCATTTATGGCTTTTAGCTTATTTTGAAGTGCTTATTTATAAGCTAATCCATTGCAGTTGCATATTCCTCCAAATAAGCACATGTTTTTATATTTTTTATAAACTTAGAATAATATTTTAGCATTTTCCTGAATTTTTCATATTTTTCCTACACTGTTTGCTATTTTTCTTTATTTTAAATAGTTTTTAATCCTTTTTAAATACCTTTTTATACAAATAAATCAGAAAAAGCTTTAAAAAATATGTTTTCAATTTTCCTAGATTAAGATAAATATAAAAAGCCTAAAAAGTATTTTTCCAAAATTTTCTTAGTTTAAAAAGTATTTTTTAGCATTTTAATTAGTTTTAAATAGTTTTAAATCAATAATAAATACATATAAAGTCTAAAAAATATATTTTTAGTTTTAAAATAAGTTTTATCATATTTTAGATTTTTCTAAGTTTTAATTTTATTTTTCTAGGTTAATTTTGTATTTTCTTGTATTTTAGTGCAATTTAAATACTTAATAAATAATTTTTAATTAATAATAATTAAATAAATAGTTGTAAAAATAATTTTCTTTTTCTTAAAATTTTCTTTCATCATTAGGATTGTAAAAATGTATTTTTCATATTTGTAGGTCTTTTATTTCTTAAAATTCACGTTTTATTTTGTACGTTAACGTAGTTTTTAATTTAAACGTACGTTTTAGGTTTTAAACGTTCATCACTTTAAAAATAGTGATAGCATTTATTTAATAGATTTTAACTTTTTAATTTCTTTTAATTTGCATTTAAGTCGCTTTTATTTATTTCCTTTTTCAGTAGTGTAATATTCAATCCTAATCCTTTCTGATCGCTATCATTAGTGATCAATCTATCGTCTGATCAAGTGTTTAACACACCATTGAGTCTCCGTGGGACATAACGACCCGGGAATCCCCTGTATTCTCTGATCTTCATTGTATTTGTGCTTAAGCTGTTTTAAGTCTGTTTGACTTGACTGTTTTGCGCAGATCAACTGCCATGGTTAGATGGTTCGAGAAATTGGAGTCCGTGTTTTTGTTATGTAATTGCCCGGATGATAGCAAGGTCAAGTTTGCTACGAGTACCCTACTTGATGGAGCATTGTCGTGGTGGAACTCTTATGCTCAGCCAATGGGAATGGAAAATGCTTTCAAGCTCACTTGGGAGCAATTCAAAGGTTTGGTAACAAAGAAGTTTTGTCCGCGTACGGAGGTGAAGAAGTTAGAGACCGAATTCTATGAGTTGGTAACTATTGGGTATGACATTGATACTTACATTCGAAGGTTTCAAGAATTGGCCGTGTTATGCCCATCTATGGTTTCGGATAATGAGAAGCTACTGGAGGCTTTCATTGAAGGACTTCCCGAGATTATTCAAGGCGATGTGACTTCTTTTGACCCGCAAACGATTGAGGAATCTATTCGATTGTCTCAAAAGCTCATGGCACAAGTAGTAAAGAGGGGCAACATCACCAACACCAACCATAACAACAATACCAACAACCGCACCAACTACAACAATAACCAAAACAACAACAACAACGACGATCACCAAATCAACAACAACAAAAGAAAATGGGAAAACGACCAAGGTGGTTATAACAACAACAACCAAAACCGTAACACTAACCATCATCGACAACATAATAGAAGACAAGAAGTCGCCAGGGTCTATGTTGCTGCACCAACAAAGGGAAGAGCTTATGCAGGAAACTTACCGCGATGCCAACAATGCACGCTACATCATAATGGTCCATGTGGTATATGCTTTAGCTGTCACAAAGTAGGACACCTTGCTAAGGACTGCAGGGGCAAGGCCATAGTCACGTGCTTCGGATGTGGGGAGCAAGGACACTATCGGAATCAATGTCCTCAAAACCAAGGTCAACCAGTTGAAGGTGCTCATGGGAATGCATACATGTTAGGAGGAGGAGAAGCTCGTCATGGTCACAACAACGCGGAAGACTGAAGAAGTTCGGAAACTAACAGTCTTAATTTTCCTTATGTACTATGTCGTACTAAGTTTATGTTTTCCATCGTATCCGAATCTTTATAACCTAATATGTACTACTTTTGATAAACCACTCGTTGTAAAATATTCTCATCTATCGTACTTTATTTCCTTTCGATTCGATATCATGTACGAGAATTTTAATTCTTTTTACTTTAACTACCATTTTAACGACATGGTTTAAATCTTTGTAAACATTGAGAGTTATAACGACTAAACCGAACGTCACGTCATCGTTCCTTAATTATACATAGCCTAGCTAACTATGTCTAATTCTGGAGGGATCATGTTATGCTGGGAGCGGTTATTTATAAATCTTAGTGCAAGCAAAATGTTCATATGTTCCAATTCAAAGTGTTACTTATGAGAGATTCATCCGATATTTTCCTTACTATGATGTTTTAGACACTCTCAATCATCGATAACCGTAACGACACTTCTCCATGTTTTCTCTCCTCGTTATTCATCGCAAACTCAAAAATTCGATAGACTAACACGAACTGAATTCAGGGACTGAATTCCTTTTTGGATGGGCGAATGTGACAACTCGCAATTTCAGGTCATTTCTCAAGTTTCACAATTTCATCATTTATCGTAAACTAGGTTTGCGTGTTCCAAATTCGCGTAACCTTAATGGTTTAGCGGCGAATTCATGATCATATCATCAAGAACATTTCATATGGACTAAGTTTAGTCTACATTTCATTAACATCATTTGCATTATGATAGTTCATTCATGACTTTGCATTTCACCTTAAACGCGTAAATTTTATATTAAATAAACGTTATCGCGTGAGTTATTATTTTGAACATTTAATCCGATACTTCCAAAAATGATCCCGATATATTTTTATACTTACATTTAGTTATAAAAACAATATTTTGAGTTTACCTAGTGTTTTAAATTTATTTTGTATATAAATCGTTAAATTTATATTATTACGACGTTTTTCTTAAAAACTACACGATAATTATTATATCACTCAAATTTTACAAGAAATGTATTTTTACAATTTTTATAACTACAATATACTTTACTTTGATCCCTTAAAACTTATTTTAGTCCATACTACTCTAATTTTCACAACTATGTACAAGTTACAACAATTTTTATTAACTACACATTTCACTTACACTTTTTAACAAATTTTATACATTATAACCTTTATATATTCAACAAAGCAACCAACTCTTGAAAAAACAAGCCAAAACCCACGCCCCCCGCCCCCCATCAAGTTCCCTAAAATTGAGGATTCTTGTCTTGTGATATTTTCAAAAGTCTTACAAACTTATTATATTATAACACATATACATCATTATTTCACCAAATAAAAGATCAAAGCTCTCTTTCTTCTTCTTTTCTCTCTAAAACCGGTTCTACATAGATTGAAGATGAGATTCATAAAGTTTTTCCAAATCAAGTTTAAACAATCTAGATTACACTCTTTAAAGGTTTTGAAATAAAAACCTATGGTGTTTAGGTTAATCCTTGTTCTAATCACCTCATCATAGTAGCTTGTAAGCATATTACTATCATTTTACATCTTTCATTTTCATTTCATATGTATTTCATCATTTTCTTGGCAAGCATGCATGACTTATGGTTACTTATACCATTTTTACATTGATTTTAAGAGTTTGATATATATAAAGTCATCCTATAATTATTCCCTTGGTATATATTGGTCTTGATGATGTTTAGGAACCCATGACACCCTAAGAAGGTGTATGGTAGGATTAGAATAGCTTTGGAGTTGATTTGAAGGGATTGGAATAGATTTAGTACAAGAAAAACTATTTTCGACAAGTATTAAAAGTGATCTGATCTTATTTTGTTTTTCTGGAAAATCCGACAGTAGGCACGAATTTTTGGCCTTGATATTTAGAAAATATACTTTAAAACGAATCCGTGGCCGCTTGAACGGATTAAAACGGAGTTATAATGAAGAAGTTATGAATTTTTCAAGTTTGACGACGAAATATATATTTTTCTGAAATTTCAGCAACCTATTTTAGTTTTGTACAAGTCAAAAACGAGTCCTAAGCTTTACAAATTATTTCGACTTATCAAAAATATATTAGTATACTTTGATACGAAGCTAAGGACGTATAATACGTAGAAAACGGATTTGAAACGACTAAGATATACACGTTTTCATAAAATTGCCGTAACTATTATTTTTAGAAAAACTATATTATTTTTACGAGATAAGTGTTACGGTAACTAAAATGACCATGTTGAAGGCTGTTTTTAACGATGATGTAAAACTTATTGTAACGAGATGTCTTCTAGTAAAATCTAGATCATCAAGCATTTTTTTTTAAAACGACCAACCGTTTGTATAGCGGAGTTGTAATAAATTATTTACGGTTGCTTAAACTTTGCCGAAACTCACTTTTAAACCACATTTTGGACAAAATCACCATATTTAACCTCTATTATCTTTATGATCGAGACCTTTTGGACGAAAACTCCTGAACTGAAACTTCTAGATATCGATACAAACTTTCCAAAACAGTCGAGTTCGTTCTCTAACGATCGACGTACACCATTTTACTATTAGTTTTCCAAAGCCATTTTTGTTAATTTCATGAAAATTCCGACGACATTGTTTTACGACGAAAAGTGATAATTTCACCAAAAATCATTATTAAACCATTGTAGGATGACATTTTGACGTAAAAACTTGAAAAGTGAATTTTGAAGGGTCAAGACGTCAAACGAGTATTTTTCGACGACAAGTATTATTTTCAAAACCCGCAAATGGTATAAATAACATACGAAATGCATGCATAACATTACATTGCAACTCATTACATATCATAACATTCATCATAGGTCAAGATTAAAGTTTCACATTATACCTCGGTGTACTCACTTTTGTCATCGCCTCAGTTTACCAAGTGAGTTTCATAGCCCCTACCTTTACTTGCTTTCATAACTGTTTTGGGGGAGATACATGCTCATCATCTTTTATGACATTCATATCTATTTGCAAACTACATGCTTAACTGAACTGCATGTTTAGTCATATTCTACGTCATATTATCATTGGGCTGAATGTCTTGGGATTATCATCGAGCTGAATGTCTTGGGATTACCATTGGGCTGAATGTCTTGGGAATTTCATTGAGCTGAATGTCTTGGGATTTCCCTTGAGCTGAATGTCTTGGGATTATCATTGGGCTGAATGTCTTGGGATTTTCATTGAACTAAACGTCTTGGTATAATTATGTCAAGTAATTATTGATACAGTAAATCATGCACTATTATGTGAATTCATTGGACATCATGCATTTGAACATAAACTTTACACATTTTGGCAATGAGTTGTGAACACACAGGTTGCAAGTTTTGTATGGGCGGAACTTGGAACTGAGTGGATTTTCAATGCCTTTGCTGCATAAACGATTTTGAAAGGCTTTACATTTCAACTCAAACTCTATGAACTCACTCAACCTTTGTGTTGACACTTTCTAGCATGTTTTATCTCAGGTATCTAAGGCATTCACTTCATGGCATGCATTTGGACACATCATGGAGTCGCGATGACGACGCGTCTCACTTGGGTTTTACGCACTTTAAAACATCGTTTGAATTGTAACAAACTTATTTCCGCACAAGTTGATTTTCATTTGGGACCTATACTTTGTAAACTCTGATTGTTTTATTAAATCAAACGATGTTCTTTTCAAACGACACTTTAGGTCGTTCAATATAACTGTGATTGTGATGCTATGACAGTCAATCCCCAGGAATTCCATTCCGCTGCAAAACAGGTAATTTGGGGGTGTGACAGTATTTTTCGACGGCGCGTGGCGGCGATTTCCGGTGACGGTGACAGTAGCGGTCGGCGGTGGCCGAAAATGGATTCCGGTGACAGGATATTGAAGAGAAGGGAGAGAGAGAATATAGTGTGTGTGTTTTGTAGAGAGAGAAAGAGGGAAGTAAAAATGAGGGTGTGTGAGTTATGTGAGTATTTATACTCCCACAATGGACTAGTTTTGTACACTCCAAACCACAAGGGCGAAAATGAAAACTATCAAAGGACCCTAGATGTAACTTTCTAAATCTTTCGATATATTAGGTTCGTGACTCGTTTAGCCTAGTATACGGAGGATTCGAGACTCGGGAATTACGCCATTATTCTTAAAATATTATTTCCAATAAAAACGATATATAATACGACTCGTATCTCAAATTAGTTAAAACGATCGCTCTAATCAATGTTTCTCCAATTATGACGCATCGAGGAAATTACGAGTTATCACAGGCGGTGGCAGTGGGGACTTTCTTGAGTTTTAGAAAAGTAGTTGTAGTTTAGGTTTTGACCTTGTTATCTACAACTGAGGCTCTGATACCAATCTGTAACATCCCCATTTTTCACAGATCGCAGCGAAACTAGATTTGGGGTATTACTTCATGGATCACAGTCACAATAATAGAAAACGACTCGAAAAGAGACGTTTTAGAAATTAAGTTATCATTCATTTATTTATCAGAGTGTTATAGTAAAAGATATACTTTTACCAAAATCGAGGTCCCAAAATCCATGTGAAACATAAAGTTTGAATGATAACAGTTTTGAAAATCCCCAAGTCCAGTGCCACACCGTGCCATGAATCCGTAATCTACTCAGTTACCTAGGATAACATGCTTAAAGGTCAATACTAGGGTTGAGTGAGGTCATAGGTTTAGGTAGTGAATACAAGCTCCACTGAGGGCAATGGAAAAGTAGTAGTAAAAGAGATAGTATTATTGCACTAAGCTCATGACACCCCACGTTAACAGTCCGAGTCAATGATGGCACTGCAGACCAATCATGACCGGAGATAAGGTCCTATACTCGCGTTCACTCACAAGTGATTATGGTTCATGAAATTTGTTATGTAATGGTGGCATAGAAGGTACTTATGCAATAATCAAAGAAAAAGACTTGTATTCAGTAGAATGCATGTATCCCCCTCACGGGTTTAGAAAGCATTTAAAAAGTGAGGCTATGAACTCACCTAGGATTAGGGAAATCTGATTGATATCAAAAGTGACTCGGATTTATAGATAGCTTACTCACGTATCTTGAGGTAGTGTGTGCGTAGGTATGTCAAGTCCTAATTGGTTTGTCTATATTTCTTAAGTATGTATTTTTAAGTATACCAGATTTAGATATAACTTAACACCGTTCGGGCCATCATAATCCAGAGGTATGAAACCCCTCACATGAAGCTCCCTAGTATTGTGTTACGTTGTTAAATACTAGGTTATACATAATGTAACACCGTTCGGGCCATCATAATCCAGAGGTCATGTAGTAAACGTTTGAGGAGCCAGGGCACTTTAAGTCGTAAACCCAACAAACTCGTCAAAACGAATACCCAAATGAACCCCTCACATGAAGCTTCACGTTATTAATTACTAGGTTATACATAATGATAACTCGTTCGGGAAATCATAATCCAGAGGTCATGTAGTAAACGTTTGAGGAGTCAGGGCACTTTAAGTCGTAAACCCAGCAAACTCGTCAAAACGGATACCCAAATGAACCCCTCACATTAAGCTCCCTAGTATTGTGTTACATTGCGAAATAAAAAGATAGGGTTTTTATTTATAGAAAATAGCTTTTTGAGACCCTTAATTTTATAATTTGACAAAAATACCCTTAAGTTATAAACTTTTATGAAATTAGTCCTTTATGAAAATAATTATTTATATACTTATCCTTAGACTTTAAAACTTTCCAATTTAGGTCCTTAGACTTATAACTTCTAATAAATGACAAAAATAGCCCTTGTACTTAATAGTTTCAAAAATTTACAATATATACCCCTATGCATGGAAAGCGTTACGAAACCCTCCTAAAACCATGCAAACTATATTTTTATGACACGAAAGTGTTTTATAGCTTATTTATTATTAGTAGAAACTTATTTAAGTATCTTAAACTAGATTATGACTTATGACAAGGGCTTATTTCCTAAAAACATGAATTCGACTAATTTTAGGGTTTTAAAAAGAAAACGAGCAAGTTCTAGTGATCAAGGCTTGGGCAAGGGTTCTAAAGTGATCTAATACACCTAATAACTATCCTAGTACAGAAGTAGAGCTTATGGAACTAGTTTAGAGCTTACATGACCAAAAAATGTGTCGTTAGGGGCGTTTAGGGTTTCTCGACTATGTAGCGACTAGGGGAGGGCTTCTAGCTTGGTTTTATCGACTCCTTAGATTTCTAAGACTTGTATACTACTGCTAGGACTATAATATAGGAGGTGATGAAGTGGGGAGAGATGGTTTGAAAGGAATGAGGTTAACGAGCTATTTATAAGGCTCGTTAGACTTGTTGGCTCAGTTTTGGGTGGTGTGGTGTCGAGAGGAGGAGGGGGTGACTAAGGTCAGCTATGGGTGACTAATGGAGGCTAGGGGAGGTCTAGGAGGCGATGCTAGGGGCTGTGTGGTGGTGGTTTTACCGTGGTAAGCAAGTAGGTTACAAGTAGGTGACAAAGCTACTTGTAATCTACTATGGAGGTGTTAGGGTGGTAGCTTGGGGTGACAAAGATGAGGGTGAGCTGCTAGGGGGTGGTGACAAGGTGGTGACAAGGTGTTGGGTCATGGAGGTGCTTAGGTTTAGGCTTAAGCTAGCTTAGGACTTAATTTAGAGCTTAATCTAGCTTAGGTGTGATTAGGGTTTAGTGCCTAGATTAGAGTCTAATGAGTGATTAGTGAATAGGGTTAAGACTTAGGAGTCTTATACTAAGTGGTGGTAACTTGTGCTAAAGAATCGGGAAGGTTTAGACCTAGTTTAAGGGCCTAAATGACCTAATTAAGGTTTTGTGCTTAAAGGACTTGTACCTAAGCTCTAAGGGGTTGTACTAGGGTTTAGGGAGGCTGAGATACTCTAAGGTTGCTAGGGTAACTTATACATAAGCCTTGAACACAATTAAACTAGTTTCGTTTTAAAACTAGGGTCTTAGAGATAACCGTAACCGGATAGGTATTGTTTTTGTGTTATGATAGATATAATATACTAGATTGATAGATTACTTAGTAAAATGATATTTAGAACTTTGACTTGACACACCAGGGGTTTACATGATGTAAACGTAAGGATATTTGACATTGGTAGATATGTAAGCATGTCTAGGGGGTTATGTAAGTAGTTGAAATGAAATAAAGCAAATATTTACCTGTAAAAATACCTTATATAGATATTGTAGTGAAAGTACCACTGATGAAAATTACGGGTCGTTATAGAGGGGTTATAGGTTCCTAACAATGACATTCACCTTTTCCTACCTTGATCATTGTGGATGTTGGTTGAATGGTTTTGGTAGGAAGATGTTATGGAAATGTAGTTAGATGGTATGGTGCAATCAAAAGTGTCAGAGTTTAGTTTTGTCCGATATGTTTTCTTAGAACAGAAAGCTGCTCAGTTTTGTTTTGTTTGTCAGAGTTTAGTTTTGTCCAATATGTTTTGTAGTTCTAACATATATCCAAGGTATGAGTTTTTGCTTTGTATATTTGGGACATGTCCAGATCAGTGTTTGTTATTCTTATGATATACAATGTTTGGTTGGTAATATAATTCACCTTTGCAACAAAAGAAATAAAAAAATAATCTAACTTATAGTAACTCATGAATGTATTAGTGGTACACTATAGATGATCAGATCACATCTGCGTTTAACATGTATGTACACATGTGAACTATATTTTATACTCCATAGTAATGCATACGGCATATACCATTCAGTTGATTCATCATTTATGAATATACAAAATTATTTGAATCAAAAATTTACATCAAGTAACTAGACATCTAGTCGGGCTTATTATTATACTAGAAATGCTACTTTAGATTAAGTCGTGTCGCCAAGAACACTTCCTGGAAGTCTGGAACAGCGATGACAAAAAATTTCTTCGTTTAATAAGATATAAAAGTAAATTCGTGCACATAATGCATTTTTTGAATCACTGCTGTATTTGCTTATTTGTATGAAACAGTAGAACAAGGCAACATGCCAAGTCAGTTAGTCACGATGACAAACTCTCACATAAATCATGTGATTTTTTTTAATCAACAAATACACAAAATGCGACTTTAGTACTAAGATGGCAATAGTACTAACCGGCGGTGTTTTAGCAACAGCAGTTTCATCGTTATATAGACATACATCTCTATATTCATACCAAAATGTGAAACTAATAAATAAGATAAGAGATACAACCATATTTGCATTAGAGATACTGCTACATTACTCAAACCTGAATCAAGGTGTCAAGAAAAGAATTTAGAGGAGTTGCTTGACTTTCTTTTCGAGAATTGGAGGATCAACATCAATGCCCATATTAGCAGCAGTTCCTGCTATGATTCTCATTGCTGATTCGATTGTTGTGCAGTTCAAATCTGGCAATTTTTCTGTCGCAATTGCACGTACTTGATCAACTGTGACTTTCCCCACTTTTTCCCTCTGTGGGTCTTTTGAACCTTTTTCCACTCCTAGAAAATATAATATGCGACACATAAACACCAAAATAGTTGCTTGTAGTGATAAATAAAAATGAGCACAGATATGTCAAATGATTCTGGTCCTGAAGCAGAATGAGAAATGTGCCGTCTTTCGATTATAAGGATATTGCTTATAGGTGTCACTTGTGATCATTTAACTACAAACAATTCATTTGGATTGATCTTACCACTTCCTGTGGTTGAAAACCATCCAAAAGTCGACTGCATAAAACCTCGTACACAGTTTTATTTTTAAGAAAAAGTTGCTTTATGATTGTTTAATCTTGTCTTGTAATCATAAAAACATAGTATTAATTATTTATAGAATCCAGAAAAATAATAGATAAAGTGTTCATGGGTCGACCCAACCCAGTCTGACCCGGACAATACTAAATTGGGCATTTATCAGTCATCCACCCCATCCATGTTGCCACCTATAATATCACTTCTTACACTTTAGAGATATAGAATACATATCCTCGCTTCTAATGAACAATTTAATATTTCCATCTAATCCGTCCTATTTGTATGTGTGATAAGAAACGATAATGTGATTGTGGTTCCTGTTTAGCAGTTTACTTACAGGAGAAAGGAAGATATTATAATGTACGTTCAATGTTTGGATAGGTTTGAACCTACTTTGTTCCCAAATCCCGAATTCGGGATATTCTATTTAAGTATTTGCATTTAGCAAATAAGTTGCTTCTTGCGAGTTGACCATTGTACCTTAACCTTACCAATTACTTGCCCCAAGACATAAACTGAAGTTTAGTCAACCCAAAACAGTCCTTCAAGTTAACCAAACAAATATTCTACCAATAGGGATCACAAAATGAATGCCTAACCAAACCACTACTATTGATTTAAGTTTTGCATATCTGCGACAACTGGTAACTAAGGAGGGTGTTTGGATGTGCAGCTTCAAAGTAATTATTGATTTTAACTCTGGTCAGGGAGTTTTCAGCATTCAGAGTGATTATGTGATATAGAATAAATCAGAAACGGATAATGAAGCATAAGAAAACAGGCTACAAGAGATATATTTGGATGGGCTATATATTGTTTAAGTCTCATAATCAGTTGTTGTACACGTCTCACAATATTGATTTATACCCCAAAATAAGCGATTACTTAACTCCTATTTTTCCTAGACTTATATTAAGGTAACGAATCTGAAAGATAATAATACCTGCAGCTTTAAGAAGCAAAACCGAAGCAGGAGGCGTCTTCAACACAAACGTAAAACTCTTATCCTACAAAACCAAAACCACCACACAATCCTCAAAAACGAAACAAAACGACATTAAACAAAAAAAGAAAAGAATAAGAAAAGAACTAACATCATAGACAGTGATTTCAACAGGAATAACATAACCAGCTTTATCAGCAGTCCTGGCATTATAATCCTTACAAAACGCCATAATGTTCACTCCCTTAGAACCCAACGCGGGTCCCACCGGTGGGGCCGGCGTTGCCTTCCCAGCTTCTAACGCCAACTTAATTATTCCAGTCACTGTTTATAAACACAAAATAAAAACAACATTACACAAACATATATTAGGGGGTGTTTATTTCGGCTTATATAGCTGGCTTATGGCTTATTTGGTTTTGGTCTTATGTTTCATAAGCTCACTTTTTATGGCTTTTATTTTGAAACTTTTCGGCTTATATAAGTTTATTATTATGTCATTTTAAACTTATATAAGCCGAAAAGTTTCAAACTATTATACACATTAATGTAAGGAAATGGAGATAATAAAAGTGTAACCTTTTTTAGCTTTGGCAGATGGCTTAGGTGGGGCCATGGCAAAGACAGTAAAAGGTGACCTGTGAAGTGGAGTACGAGGTTGTTGTTGTTGTTGTTTGTTGCAACGGAATTGAAGTGAGATGTTTGAGTTTGAAGATAATAATGGAATTGATGATAAAAAGGATGATGTTAAATTTGGTGTTTGGGTTTTGTGAGATGAAATTGGGTGAAATGTTGTTGATAATGAAGATGCCATTTTTTTTTTCTATATGAAAATTTGGGAAGAAAGTTGAAGGTGAGTGTCAAGGGGATTGGATAGAGAGATTGAAAATGTGTTTCAGTGAGTGCCTTATCTGGGTGAAAATTGGTATGGGTTGAACCTATTTTAACCCAAGGTGTTACATGTGAGAAGCCCAATTTTATGCTAGCTTTAAGCCCAAATTATTTGTTTTAAGAAAAAGTACAAAATTTTATTTTTACTTTCTAATTTTGTGTGGTCATGGAAAATACCACATGTTAAACATTTAAATACTTTCGCGATTGATATAAGTTTATCTGGTCAAAAAAGTTTCGGTTGGACATGAGCATATCTGTTGTGTTGGTGTTAAACTAGTATCAAATTTTGATTTCACATATTAAAGAATGTCATTGTCTTTTAGGATCGGTCTTAACGCTTTCACAAGATCTATACTCAGTTTGGTGTGTGCCAATCGGAATGAGTGAATACTTTGATTTTCATGTATTGATGTTTTGGTTAGTTAACATGAAAATCCAAAATCGGAATGATACTAAATATCTAACTATGCATGAAAGTTACTTCTTAAGTGTTGTTTCAAAGTTGATTATCGGGGCCCATCACTTCCTCTCACATAATTTATACTACACTTTTCATCTAATTATCATACAAAACAACATTTATGAGATCGATACCTCAACTTATAGTCATTCATATTCCACCTCTATATCAAATTCATACCGATTATCATTCCGGATAACAAACCAAACGACACCTTATAATAACGAGTCAACTTGATGATCCACTCTTCTTGGTTTGTGACTTACATCACATATGATTCTTCTACTTTTAAGTTATTTATCAAATTCAGTATCATCTTTATAGGGTTGATCCAACAATATTGGTTGCGTATGTGTTTACAAGTTATTTTGAAGTTGATCCAACAAAATTACCATCCTTGAAAGACACTCGCGATCTACCCTTGCCGAAAATGAATTAAAATCAAGAGTTAATTGCATTTTTGGTCCTTATGGTATGGCCAAATTGCAGGTTTGGTCCTTAAAACTTTGAAAATGCAATGATAGTCCTCATTTTGAAGTTTGGATTGCATTTTTTGTCTCTGGATAAAGTGAAATGACTAAAATACCCTTTGTCTTATTTAGAGAAGACAAAGGTAATTTGGTCATTTCACACCGATTAAGGACCAAAAATGCAATCCAAACTTCAAAATAAGGACTATCATTGCACTTTCAAAATTTTAAGGACCAAACTTGCAATTTAACCATACCACATGAACCAAAAATGCAATTAACTTTAAAATCAAATATAGATGACATAACCATAAGTAACAAACGCTATGCATGATTATCAAGTTTTCCATACAAAGGATGAGTTATTTCAAGATAATTTTCTGAAGGTAATGCATGGGCATACTTTTACTTAAACAAAACTTAATTTAAAACTTGAGATCACTTTTCATAAAATATCTTAATATTAAAACTTTCCAGTATAGTATCAAGTTACGCTAAGCCCAATAAGGACTAACAACGACCATTATTTTATCTATCACATCAGCTTTCTTTCTCCGGCGACTATCAGATGATTTTTTGCCACAGTAGGGCGACCATCATTTTTTTAATAAATATTTTTAACTAGGGCCAATTACTTAAAAAGTCATCAAACTTGACACTTTTTGTCTTTGTATGTACCGAACTTTTTTTTTCCTCATTGAGTGTACTGAACTTTCAAATTCGATCATTGTGTGTATTTTGCGATCATTTTACCCTTACATTTTTTAAATTTTGAAGGGTAAAATGGTCATTTTATATAGCTGAATAGTCATAAAATACACACAATAATCGAAATTTGAAAGTTCAATAGACACAGTGAGAAAAAAAAAAGTTCAGTGACACAATAACAAAAAGTGTCAAGTTTGATGACTTTTTAAGTAATTAGCCCTTTTAACTACAAAATTAAAATTTCATTAATAGTTAAATTAAAACATTACAATAAAGTTTAAATAAAATTAAAAACATTACAATAATAATTAGAAACTTAAACTAATAATCTAACTCGTAGCGTGCCTTGATTGCATCTTTGATCTCTTGCAGTTTTTGTTGTTGGATTGCTGGCAAATTCGGGTCGATTGGTGTGTTATAGAATATGATGTCCTTCTCGCGTTTCTCATTTTCCAAAAATGCAAATTTTTGACGTTCTAATTCAAGTTTTTGTTTCTTCAACTTCGCCATTTCCTGACAGCATGCTTCAGCCATTCCCATCTTTTGTTTCTTCAACTCGAAATATTCGTCTATTGCCGACTTTTTCTTTCCCCATTTGAACGACTTCAAGTTGAATAATTTTTCGGCTACCTCTTCAGTAAATGAAGCCTTGGATTGATCGGAGGCAGATGATTTATTCTTATTATTATTTTTAGCTTGATCATGACCCATTGGTCTTTTGTGTCGAGTCTCTTCCTCAGTCGCATCTTCGTTCAAATCGAAACCACCCGACGAGGTGGTTTCAGAAGTCTTGGATTTCCGTCGACCCTCACCGAGCTTCTGAAAAGCTTGCATCTCAACATCCTGCCAAGCAGGATGATCCTTCAAAACTTCCCAACATTGCTCCAATGTAAAGGGATGCCCCTGTGTTACTATGTATTCTGTACATGCTTTTTGGTAAGTATTGAGGTTATTCTCCCCACTTCCGTGATTCTTTTGAATATTGTTGAAAATGGCACAAAATGCACCAACTCTAGGGTGAACCTTAATTTTCCATTTGCTAATGATCGAGTTGTAACTTCTGTTTGAACCAGTTTCTTTTTCAAAGTAATTAATAATCTTCTCCCAAAAGCCCTTAGCCTTCATAGTGTTACCAATCTCGCTATTTTCCAATATATCACCCCAAACATTGCACAACGCTACCTCTTCCCGAACTGTCCAATTCGACGAATCATTATTGGCATCATTCTTGGCATAATTTTTTTCCCCCTTTGCAGCTCGTTTCAAATTCTTCCTATTATGTTTGACCGGTGACATATTTTCGACATGAGAGTCGTCATCATTAACTGGAGCCAAATCGTGAAATGATCCATGACCCGAACCTTGACCCATAGAATAATCTTAAGCCAGATAACCCAAACCAGTTCCCATATAAAAATCTGAATTATTGTATAACTGCTCAGTAAAATCCATATCAAGATTCATGCGATTAATCGGAGTGAAAGTTTGATGATTTGATTGGGAAGACATCGACGATTCCATAGTTGGACGATACAACTCTTCTCGTGATTGGAAAATAGGATGTTGGTTAGGTGGGTTGAATGGACGATTTTGATAAAAGATGTTTTGATTTTGTGGTTGTGGAGATAGTTGCGATTGATAAATAAAACTAGCGGGTCAAAAATTCACGGTTGGTGATACACCAGTTAATCGGAAATTCGGATCCGGTGTTAAATGCGGAACATTTCTTGCAAACGGGATCTTCGTGTAACAACTCGAAAATTTCACGTTAATATTTATTTAAAACATAAATATTTTATCCCAAAATCGCGTACAATTTTGAACTTTAAATATAACCGTTTAGGTTATCTTACGCGTAACAAAAATTGACTCTGAACATTTTTTATCAAATTAGATTCATTTTTATAATCATTATATGGAATTTAAAATTTTAATTTCAAATGTTACCAAATAGACCATGTGATTTACGAGTCTAAACTTGCGTTTTTAACAATTTTACTTATATACAAACTTAACCTATACCTGCACCGCATTTTCTAAGACGTTTAAACATTTTTACATTTTTGAAAAATTCAACATATTTTCTCCCTCCTTTGACATAAAATCAACACTTGATTATTAACACTAAATATCACAAAATATCTCCTAAACTTAAATAGCTATTTTTAGTCCTAATTGTCAAGATAAGTTCCTAAATATTTCCAAGACTTAATACCTCTAAGTAACTAAGATATTTACTTAAACTTCTTAATTAAGTTTAACTAGATATTTAACAATTCCGGTTTTAGAGTTAACGTACATTTAAACACCAACCGACACTAGACTAGGCCCTTTCTACACATTATAAGTCTTTGAGGATCATTATAATTATATTAGAAAAGTTACATTTTACTTTTTTCATTTTCGCGTAAACTTCGTACGTTTTACGCGTTTTCAACCTACGTTTTTAGGTTTTAACAACGTCTACGCACTCCGTTACATTTATCACTCATCTAATATACTTTTATAGATTATATTGATAAGTCTTAACATTTCTTAAAAGTTTTATATTTTTAAGATACCCGGTTTTAAGTTTCGCGATTTAAATACTTAACGTTAGCGATTACCGGGACCAAAATTCACTCCGTAAAACACTAGATAAATATATAAATATCCAAAACTCTTGCACCTTCTCACAAGGCTTCTAAAGGAAGCTTACCAAGGGCACTTGGCATGATTGTGATAACCTTGTCCAAGATTACTACACATATACTAACTTAATGTTTAAGTTTTGTATAATCTTATAATACTTGTTATCTCTTAGCTAGTAAGTAAAATGACTCGCCTTTCTCATCACCTCCTCATTTAGCTATAAAAGACTCATTCATCTTTATTTGTTTCATTATAAAAATGCCTCAACTTAAATCATCAACTCGTTGATTCTTTGATCTTCAAACTTCAAGTTACACTTCATTGTTGGAGCTCTTGTCAAGCTCCACATGAATCAAGCTCTATCTTCTTCATCCATTGGCTAGATTTCAAGCCACACAAGACATCAAGATCATTCACAAGTCCTAGCACAATATCATAAGTGCATAAAAGGTGTTGAAGGATTCCTAGGGTGGAATTGTTTCTAGTTCGTTGTTCTTTGATTCTTAATTTCCCTTTTCATTAAGGCCTAAAGTTGTAAGCCTTATGAAACTCTTCACTTCTTGATTTTATACTTGATTTATGCTATATATGCTTGTTATATTGATCTCATGTTGTACAAAACTCTAAAACACAAGTTAAACTTGCATATATCTTGGTGTAAAACCTTATTAGTGAACTAGTTAAAAACAAGTATCTTATGCTAGTTATTGTCACAAAATCATGAACCTATGACCTTATATAAACCCATATATTTATAGAGGAGATCAAAACAAAACCTTAGCAATTTGAATCAACTAAATCATACTTGTGGTTTGAAAGATACGCCTAGTTAAGGTTATTAAAAGAAATACTTGCAATGGTAAAAAGCTTACTGTCCCGATTTTAGAATAGAGTTTGGACCCCTTTCTGGTCAGAATCAACAAAAGTGTAAAACACGAAAGTTGTCCGAAATGATGTTTTACATTGGAACGGCAACAACTTAGCCTGAAAACGCAAGCTGAGGGCTGTGCAAGCGGGTTGTTTAGACCCGAAACTTGATTTTTAACCAAAATCTTTTCTCATTTAACCTAGTTCCCGAACTTGATAATTTACCAAACTCACTAAACTTCATGAATAATCTATAAACGTCATTTTCATAAAATAAAATTATACACTTGACCCTCGAAGTAGTGTTTTCTCAAATGACGGGAATATTGACCATTTTGCCCTTTTTCGCGACTTATAGCCAAAAACAGTTTTTGACCTATTTCATAATTTATAAAAAATTACCTAAGTGTTACATATAAATTCATAACCATAATTATTAACGAATTACGGCAAAACCATATGTCTCATTATAACTCTTATGAGTACAAAGTACAGATTTTAAAATTTAAAAACGTAACATGTTAGTAGGGAGCTTCATGTGAGGGGCCTCTTTGGGGTGGACGTATTGATGAGTTGTTGGATTTATGATTTAAAGTGTCCTAGCTCCTTATACGTTTACTACATGACCTCTGAATTATGATGGCCCGAACAGTGGTACAATATATAACTAGACATGTTTTATAAACAAGTAAACCGTTTCCTTAACAACATACACGATTACTATGAACTACCATGTACAACATCATGATCAATATAATGACTTGTATAGACTCACTTATATTTCCATATCGTTATTTCAAAACCTAAGACACGAAATCATATTTCTATGTTGTATGTAGAAGTTTTTCTGACTTATCCATCGACTTCGTTATACATTTGATATCATTAACTCACGGTGAGTCATAGCTACATTTTCTATCATTTTAACTCTTTGTTAAACTCTTTGGGAGAGATACATGTTCAACTATTTTATAACAATCACGACTATTTATAAATTGTACGTTTATCTGAATTGAATGTTTTATTAGTACTAAGTAAAACTATTGCCACACTTAATCCCCTATATTATGAACCATTAATCACTAGTTGAGTAAGCATGAATATTGTGAATAGACCTATTAGATTTGATGAATAATGTTTGTGTTAAGCCGGTTAGGTAACCAAACGCACTGATACGCGTACAACGCGCGTTCGGGGTCAAAGAAATTTCCTTTTCGTCGAGCAAGTTTTTCAACACCCTAGGCAGTGAACCTAATCGTTGTAGTGTAGTATTAAGGTAAGCCTCGGGAATTGATATCGTTCTCTAGGGGAATAGGAATGCTAGTGAGAAATTACTACGCTAAGGTTGGGGTTAAGGAAGATTATTTTTTTTCTTTTTTTATATTTTTTAGAAAATTTAAAGGTACAAATCTCGGGGTATTGGATTCGGGGGGGGGTTGGTATTTCTACCGATTACTCTACTTATCTAATTATCTAATCTAAGGTGAGTGTAGTCTATGTCTATTGTTGTGTGCTCTTATGATGATTAAAAATGTGTTTACTTAGATATTATTACTCCCTAGTTATCTCCTATTGATGGTTGAATTGTCACGTCCTTATTCTTAACGCGTTGTGTTTCTAAGGTCGTAGGGTATACGTTTATCCCTAACTCTTTGAAGTTACCTAAGGTTAATGACTACGAAATCTCTAGGATTCATAAACTTAACACTAAGGTTATCTTTGGATATTTAGCCTACAATTCCACTAGTAACTATAAGATAAGGTTCAACAAAGACTAATCAAGCATTAATAACACAACGGATGACCTATTGCAATACTAGGTCAATCACAATTAAGATAAGAGACAACCAATCAATATTCAATACCTAGATTTCATAAATCTAAGCAAACACACAAGTAAATTAGCCGGACATGGAGAACATGCAAGCATACACACAAACAATTGAAGACATGATTAAATCAATGAAGTAAAACACTTATCTTGTTGTAAAATAGGGTATGGAACCCTAAGATACTGCACAAGACAGCCTTGGTTCGGTTTAGGTTTTTACTCCACAAAACTACCTCTTTAAAAACTGAAAATTCGGATTCTATATATAGTGTTACAATATGCGACGGCGTCACTCTTTAATTGTGAAGCCGTCAGGTCGCCGTCATTAGGGTTTCGTCTTGGCCACATCAACTCTGTGACGGCGTCACCTTATGCTCGTGGTGCCGTCGACTTCAACCTCTGACGCCGTCTGGATCCAAATCTAGGCCGTCTGAGTTGCGACGCCCTACTCTTTTAAACCTGATGCCGTCACTTGTAAATTAGCAATTTGCTCTCTGAGTCGTCTCAAGATGTGTCGCGACGGCGTCACATTTAAGCAGTGACGCCGTCCCCTTTCAATTCCAGCAGCTTGAGTGTCTTGATTCTTGACTTTGGCCATTTTCTTTGTATATTCGCGCATTTTCGTCCGAATAAGTGTCATTCCAGCAATTTGCCTTCAAGAGACCTAAAAAGTGAAAAGGAACGAAATTAAGTAGTAACGGATAAAAAAGTGATCAATTAAGGGCTTAAATGACCCCTAAAAAGTGTACCTTTTAAATCCTTATCAAATATCCCTACAATTGGTATTTGCTTGTCCTCAAGCAAATGTGCTTTTGGCCAATTAATTTATAAGTTAGGTGTCATGAAGCATTAGTTTAGAATGATTCACAACACATATAAGCCCCGCAAAAGTCATAACAAGCACGAAAATTACATACTAGCACCTCACAAGTGGTGTTTGGATACTCTCATCTCTCGGGTGTATGAAATATATCAAGTTGGAAATGGAAGATAAACACTTATTAACCGGTCCTAGTACATAGATTACCATAGGATTGAGACTAGATCAAACCTCCATCGCTTTGGCTAAGCACCTAGGAAAAACTATCCAAGAGGTCTTTTAAAGGGTTGTAACGTTATGCTTACGGTAGGGAAACAAAGGGTTTGGTGGGATAGGTGATTTAGTTGTGGCAAGTCAAAAATCTTTATGTTACAAGCATGAGAAGAATGGCGTTGCTAAGCCAAGACTCGACACTCTAAACTCTAGATAAATTGAAACAAACAAACATAAAATTAAAGATAGATGTAGGATGGTAGCCCGTATGTTTTTTTTCATTTTTTTCATTTTTTTTTTCAACACTCTATTTTTTTGATATATTTTTTTTCATACACTTTTACTCTACCATCCTCTACGATAACATCAAAATGATAGGGATTTATAGGCACATCCCTGCACTTGAGTTTTTATTACTCTAACACTAATTTGACCCGAATTGAAAAGATCAAAACACTCGGAGTACGTTATTACGCAAATAAAGGGAATTTGAATTTAACGTTCCCTTCCCGTCATTTCATAAAATTTAACTTTTCCCATGAGTCCCAATCGTCCCAAAACTGTGTACATAGGATATGACTCGACTTAGCAACTTATTCAAGCAACTACATAATTGAACTAAGGGTTTAGTATGATAACAATAATGCACTAAAAGTGAGTGCATACAAGGAAGGCTAAGGCGATTTGGGTGTACATTTGGGGGTGGATTATAAACAATGCTCTTCATTGATATTCCGGAAAACCGAAACATCACAAGAACCGCGAAAAGGATAGGCTCTGAGGGTTAACTAGGGGTATCGTGTACTAAAGATGAGTACAACGCAAGGGTGTGGGGGAATTACTCAACCGATGTGGAAGAAGTAATTATAATACGGGTATCAAACAAGGGTTATCCTAATGCCTCTTATCATTTAGTTATTCCTAACTACACAAGTGTAGTCTCACTAGCGATCTCGGAATGCATCACAAAACAAGTTCAAGAATCTATTATACTACCGGTACATACTCGATGCATTAAAGTGGAATGCTTTTATTCCTACAAATCTAAGGGCGATCCTCACATTTTGGGTGGAATTTAAGTGGTAAAGGGTTTTTGTGCTAGTCATATAACTTCCTATCCATGAGACGCTTTATAAAAACTAATGACCCACTCCTACATGTCATGAAAGAATTTAAATTTGGTGCCAAAATTACCCTAACCGATATTTCTCATGGTTTATTACACAAATGAAATTGGACAAGGCAAATAGTCAAGGATAAGCATAGTTTCAAAGTTCCCGTTTTATTTTCCCTCCCTACACTTAAACTGAACATTGTCCCCAATGTTCCCCGAAAGTATCAAAGTTTTACTCCCCTGATTAGCTCGGTAGGATCCGTGTGAAGTAGTGGTTAAATCTTTCTTCAAAAAGAGTGTTTGCATGAAAAGCTCCTTCCAATCTTATGTATCTTCTTCTTGATAAATTAAACTTGCACACTTAAAGAAAACAAACGAAACCTTCGCGTAAAATCGGCGGTAACAATATATATATGACTCTACTACACTAGGATATAATGCTTGTGGTATGGATGTTTACAGATTTTCTGGAAAATTAAGACCTGAAAAATTCCAAAAATTTGTAAGTAGCTCAAAAAACGAGAAAAAATTAGTAAGCAGTTTCTACTCTTCCTGACGCCGTCAGGTTATCCTGACAAAAACAGGTCTGCGATTTTTTGGAAAAAATTCTGGAAAATTTTTATCTTTAGAATCTGGAAAAATTTCCTGCAAAACATCCATTATGACTCGATACAAGCATTTGACTCGAACAAACACACATGTATATCTTTTAAATAATCGTAATTCTCATGTTCACGTTATTTTTGAAAACGTGTGTAATCTTCCCTACACTTATCCCTTATGTAAAATACCTTTATATGTAATTAAGACGAGGTTAAAGACAAAATAAAGCATTTTTACAAATTTAAACATGAGAATAAACAACCAATAAAAGATATACGACACAAACAAGCAAACAATTAAGCATGGGTTGCCTCCTACGAAGCGCTTTTCTTTAATTATGAGTCTTGTAGCTAGACTCGAAGTCGTGCCCCTACGTACCTCTAATCTTAGAGGTTCATTCGATTTCTTTCACTCTTCTCTCATCACGAATATATTCAAAGCCTAACTCTAGACAAGCGGTGTAGTGAACCTTGTTCTCCCAATCTACTTCAAAGGCCGGAATGTTGTCTACATCAAGATCGTCAATACCTTCAAACTTCTTATTTTTGCAGGGCATTATATACTTAACACATTCGGTCCCGTTTAAGAACTTGGCTATTCCTTCCTCTTGATCATAAACCATCTTAGATTCCTCAATAAATGGTCTCCCAAGTATCACATATCCTAAAAACCCATCAATAATGCCCTTAACATCTTCCAAGATCATGAAATCACACCTATATGTGAAGTTTCCTACGAAGACATGCAATCCTTTGGCCCTCCCAACATAGTTACTCACTTTCCTGGGGTGAAAGGGGTCTTTCATAGGTCCTAACTTTTTGCTCATGATCCAATTGTAATAGAGCCTATACATTATGTTCATGGGTGCCTTATAGTCAATGTAAGTGTGATCCCTATATAAGTATCCAATCATGCACGGTATCTTTATATTTTTAGGGTTACCACTTCTAATGCAAGGCTCGAAAGGTGGATGCGGGAAGTTAACTACGTTATAGTGATAGGCGGTTTCCTTCCCATTAGGGTATGAATCGAAATACTCCCTAAGTTCTTCCTCCTCCTTACATCCTTCCATAACTTCTAATACCTTATAATATCCTTCTTCTAACTCATCATCAGAATCACTCGAGGTTGATTTACTATCTAAAGTGCCAGTGGATTCCCTAAGGGCCTCCTCAAGTGCATTTTCAATTATCCTATTCAATTTCCTAAGCTCTCCAATTTCACTAACAATACAAGCTCAGAGTTGGTTGACAAAAGTGAGATCAAATGGTAGGTTGTTGTTTAGTGGATTATCACCTTCCATGATGAAAAGTGATGAGGTTACTAACAAATGTCACGAAGAAGGGGGATAGACTACGAGGAAGCTAAAAGTGAGAAAAAAAGCTTACTTGATAGGAATCAAGCAAGGAAACCTAAACGAGGTGAACTCCTAACTAGCTATTCTATTCCCCGACAGCGGCGCCAAAAACTTGATACGCGTACAACGCGCGTTCGGGGTCAAAGGAACTTCCTTTTCGTCGAGCAAGTTTTTCAACACCCTAGGCAGTGAACCTAATCGTTGTAGTGTAGTATTAGGGTAAGCCTCGGGAATTGGTATCGTTCTCTAGGGGAATAGAAATGCTAGTGAGAAATTACTACGCTGAGGCTGGGGTTGAGGAAGATTTTATATATATATATATATATATATATATTTTTTTTTTAGAAAATTGAAAGGTACGAATCTCTGGGTATTGGATTTGGTGGGGGGTTGGTATTTCTACCGATTACTCTACTTATCTAATTATCTAATCTAAGGTGAGTGTAGTCTATGTCTATTGTTGTGTGCTCTTATGATGATTAAAAATGCGTTTACTTAGATGTTGTTACTCCCTAGTTATCTCCTATTGATGGTTGAATTGTCACGTCCTTATTCTTAACGCATTGTGTTTCTAAGGTCGTAGGGAATGTGTAGGACCTTAAATATCTCAACCTTATCACGTATACCACTTATCACACAAGTTACACGAACCAAACACAAATACACGAATCTGTAGAACACGTGAAACACAAACTGTTATGCGTAGAAAGAAAGAAGAAAGATTAAGAGAAAGATGGTGACTTGATGATGTTACTCGTGTATGTGTAGAGAAAGATGAAAACAAGAACTTGTTATATTGCTTAAAGAAAACATACACACACACACTTTCAAGCACACCCCTCAAATGAGACTTTGAGGGGTATTTATAGTACAAGTAACATAATGCCCTAAGGCATGGCCATGGGCCGTGAGATGGGCTTGGACATGGATTGGGTTACATGAACTTATACAAGTCTAGCTTTAACTAAACGATAAACCATTTAGCTTAGCCCAATCCACGAGCCTGTTGACTATTATAGTACGATATCTAACACACGTTACAAAGTTCCTAAATGTGAATGACCATCACTTCTAATAAAAATGTTACGGCTAACAATCTCCCTCTAAGGGGTGGTCATTCAAAAGATGCTCCACTTGATTAGGTATTTACTTTCCTTGAGCTTGAACTTTGTGTGTAGATATAGAATAGTCTTGATTTTCGTTCCTTCATGCTTTGTGATCAGTTAATGTGGTATAGAGCCATTTTTCAACTTCTTTGATGTAGGTGTCTCCATGTCTTTCTCCACCATGCTCACACTTCTTTTTGACTTTGATGTTTGAGAACTTCTCTAGTCTTTAAACTTTGTAGATTCTTTGACAATGACGAAGAATCATTTTTACTTTGAGTAGCCTTTGATTTTGATGAAAACTTTCATGTGTTGTTGGTATGAGCATGTGGAGAATCTGCACGATCTCTTCCTCCCGCGAGCATCCATAAGAAAAAAACATAAAACATGGGTTAGAAATAATCCAGCGCTTACAAGTTTGAATTTCGAGTGTGTTAACAGCATAGTGTGAAAACACGTCTCTATTTCTCCAAAGGCCGTTCCTGAACTGAAGTCCCACAAGTGAGATAGCGCGATGTACCGAGGTACACCTACATTTCAAATAAGTCGCTGAGGTACACCGAAGCATCACCCCACGACTGTAGACCATTTGAGACACACTAAGCGTAATCCACGGGGAATTACCGAAGTGACTTGCTGTCAGGGCTGTTTGATGTTGACCCTGGAAGGAGTTTCCATTCAATCATTGAAGATCACAGATGTGAAACTTCTCATAAATGTTCTGGCTGATTGCTAAGATCTGCGTAGGACTCTAGAATATATCACTTGTGTCCTTATAGATGAACAACAAGCGATGTCATGTCAAGTGTTCCTATGAGATCTTTTGATGAATCTCGTGGCTCTAGACTCAATAGTGCATTTTGGTTTTCCTGAGCGGAGACTAGGGAGAGGGTCTCCTCTTCAATATCAACGATCCCTAAGAGAAAGTCGATAGATTATGTAGGGTTCCCAGTGAGAATGAAACAAATCCTTTTAAGAGGAATTGAGTGGCTAGAAGGTTTGGTTCAGTGCGTCACTGGGTCCATGATGTCTTTGTCTTCAATACCAGTGTCATCTAGTGACAACCAGTAGCAGATGAATTGAACCCGGTTTCTGCCCTAAGGTTGAATATGGAGGGCTATTTCTTTTCACCCTTTTTCATTATATTTCTTTTTAATTCTTCAACCCCTTCTTTCTCCTTTCTCACATTACTCCTTTTTTCAATCATACCTGAGGACTTCTAATACAAACTATTGGTGGTGTCCTTGGGTACACTACAACAAAAGTGGCTTTTTAGGACCCTTTGTGTGGGACGGTATGATAATGGAGTCCCAAAAAACTGTTTAATAGGACATATGAGCGTTTAGGGTCCTTTTTAAATATTTGCTACTTAGGCGATGTCCTAAAAAGGTATATAATAGGATGGTCGATGATTTGGGGTCCTATTATCATATAACTTAATATGACATTTAAAATATGGGTCCTAATAAATTACCTTTATAAGACGTTTATTCATTATGGTTGTATTATAATAAACCATAATATGACACTTGAGTTTTGAGTCATAAGACATCAGTTAGTTAAAACGCTTATTCACAAAAAGTTTTATTATAGCAAAATTTAATAGGACCTTTGACACGTGGGTATTATAACGTTAACCTTTATAGGACGCTTATGTACAATGGTTTTATAACATCATTTTTTTAAAACGATTATTTGCAAAAGTTTTATTATAACAAAACTTAATAGGACCCTTAAAGGATGCATATTAATTATGGTTTTATTACAATACACCATAATAGGACACTTGATATATAAGTCATAAAACATTAATTATTTAAAACGCTTATTCGCAAACGTATTATTAAAACATAACTTAATATGACAGTTGACACTTGGGTCCCATAGATTGATACACCATCATAAGACACTTGATATTTGAGTCATAAAACATCGGTTTTATGGAACACTTATTCGCAAACATTTTTTTACAAGAAAAGTGAATAGGACCCTTGACAATAGTGTCTTATAATGTTAACCTTTATATAACGCTTATTCATAATGGTTTATTTATGATACACCACAATATGGCACATCTTTTTAGAGTCGTAAAACATCCGCTTTTTATAACGCTTATTCAGTTTTATAGAACGCTTAATTGCAAAAGTTTTATTTGAACAAAAATTAACAAGACCCTTGACAACTGTGTCTTTTAACATTAACCTTTATAGTACGCTTATTTGTTATGGTTTTTTTATCCTACGCCATAATAGAACACTGATGAGTGCTTATTCACTCATCGTTTTTACCCATCTATGACCACAAAAACGACTAAAAACACCCAAATATGTTAAAAATATCCTCGGAGTGTGTTTTATGTCTTTCAGGTACAAAAGGATTGAAAACAGAACGAAAACGAGCAAAAACAAGCCGAAATCAGACAAAAGTGCTTTGCAGACAGAGCCGAGACTGGATTTTCCACATTTTCAGAGCTCGGGTCGTGTTTTTGGAGTGAGATTGGGAAAACAAACCCGAAACCAAGCCCTCAACCCAAAATTCCATTTTTACCCTTTACCCGAACCCAACTTACCGTTTTACCTTTAAAATTATTTTTATCTAAAACCAATTTTTATTTTTAAACCAACTTTTTCTATTAAAAACAATTTTAAAAAAAAAACACAAAACGTTTTTTTTGAAAAAACCTTAAAACCCATTTAATATAAACAACCTTTTTAAAAACCAACCCATTTAAAAAAAAAGCTCCAAAACAACCCTTTTAGTAGCTTATTTAGGCCCTTTTAAATTGCTTTTTTTTGCCCTGTTAAGTAATCACATCAGCAGCCCATAGGTTCACTTACCCTTCTTTACAGCTTATTAATAAGCTGTTAGAGGGGTCCACATTACTCCCATTCAGTATTTTTAGGAACCTTGTACTGCTAATTTAATGTCCTTGGCTTATTTTTTTAGTTTAGAGGTGTTTTGGTGGATTACTCGTTAAGCCAAAAGTCCCTTGTGGGACTGTTTTAGCCTGATCAGCAGGCCACCATAGCTGCAGTTTATTTGGCCTTTGAATCTTTTTTTTTAGCTTATTTTCTACTTAGTTAATGCTTATTCTATGTCCCCTTTAGTCCTTTTTAGGATTTAGCTTTTGATTAGTTTTATTTGTAGCTTTTTGTAGCATTTTATCCCTTTAGTTAGCCTTAATCCAAACAGCCCCTTTGTCAGCCCACTGTCCCAAACGCCCCCTAACAGCCCACAACAGCAGCTTGCTGTCTTTTTTTTGCTTTTTGATGTCCCATTGTTGCTAATTAGGCTCCTCTTGATGCTCATTTTAATGTCGTAGATTAATTTTAACTAACTTTAGCTTCTTTACTAGTTTTTTGAAAGCTTTTTTTGTTGCTTTTTTTTTCCTTTCATTGATTTTCTTTTTTCTTCTGCTGTTAATAAACATTGCAGCTTGGTTTAGCTTGTCCAAGGTCTGAAATTTGTGTTAAACAGATTAAGTTGTCCTTATTTCCAGTTGCCAAAAAAAAAAGTAAAAAGTAAAGGTGCAGACCTGGGATTCGAACCCAGGACCTGCAGCCTTACTGTCACGCACCAGACACAACATCACAACCCATCTAAGCTTTGAGTCATTTTGGTTATTAAAACGCATAATTAATGTATTAAATGGTTTCGAGTTCCAAGTTTAAAAACCCAACAATAGATTAAAGCCCTTTTCTAATATTAATTGCTCATTAGGTTTAGCTAGCTTATTGTTTTTTTTTTAATTTTCACTTATTCAGTAATTCAAAATGTACTTTTCATGAATTTTTGGTATTTTTCCATTTTCATTTACTATTTTTAATAATTGGTTTTCTAAAATTTAGTTTTTAAATCGTAATAAATAATTTAAAAGTCGAAAAAATTCCCGGCTTTTTCCTAAAATTATTTTTTGTCATGTAGAATGTAGGAAAATTGGTTTCGCACTCGTAAGACTTAAATTGCATAATTATTCACTTTCGGGGCTTAGTGTGTTCCCGGTTTCTTACGTTTTTGTATTTTAGCACCCTAGAGTGTAGTTTAGCGTTATTTAATTATTTATTAGGCTTAGTAGTAGTTTATTTAGAGTTTACTTTGTTTTACTTTCTTCATTTTCACCCTCGTTCTTTATTTTGTAGAATAACGAAATCAAAACCCAAATTTGTTTAACCAATTCAAGTCCATAATCACGAAACTCAACGACACCGTCAATTTCACACCTCGTTGAGACACGACCCGGGGAAATCACTTTTCGGGTATCACTTTTATCACATTCGTGAGCTTTGGCATGTTAACCCTTTTCCTAAAAGGTTGATTTGTTGTCACATTTATGGTTGTTTAGAAAATTATGCAGGTTTATATCCTTGTCAACCTTTGATTTGTTATTTAGAGCATGAAAAATGGTTCTTTGTTTTTTTTTTTCACTGCAAAACTAGTGTTTGGACATTATGTTTGGACAATTAGAAATAGATGTTTGGACATATGCATAAAACCGTATCTAAACCGGGTTGACCCGGCGGTTGAACCGGTTGACCCGGTGACCCGGTGTCTTGGCCGGGTCGATCACAAACCCGGGTTTCAAAACATTGAGGTGCATCGTTATACATATAGTGATAGGTATTTTCAAGGATGGTGATATCCTTGATGGTATTGTAATAAAGAGTAGATCTCCTTTGGGTTTAGGTGTTGTGAAATGTTGGGTAGTAGTTCCTCCATAGTAATGGAACTAGGTGCTTGGCCTATTACCTAATAAAGGGTAGGTGACGTTGTGATAGGTGTGGTTCACCTTGGATTGAAAGAACCCGGTGGTTAGCCTAGCACCGTATAAATACTTGCGTCGTGGTTATGTGTTTCTTACTCTTTATCTTTCATTACAAGTTTATATATCTATCTATCAACGTCCAAGATAAACAATCAAATGGATTAACATAAGTTGACCTAAATGTTTTAAAACAAAATTTTAATTGGTAAAATTATTCACCCCCTTCTAGTTTTCCACAAACTATATCCTAAAAATTAAAATTAACCCAAATCAATTCCATCAATTACAAAAACGTCTTAAAGATGATATTGACATACGAAGCCGCTCGATGTCAATGAGGCTCGACTAATTTCAAACTTCTACAAAAACCGATCTCCGATAGCTCACAAACAACTCGACTCAGATCGATCAATTTTATCCTTAAAATTAAAAGTAACCCCAATCAATTCCATTAATTACAGAAACGTTTAAAAGATGATCTTGATGTATGAAGCTGCCGTAATTTCTAGCTCACAAAGAATTCGATCAATTTTATCCTTAAAAAGAAAAGTAACCTTGATCAATTCTATTAGTTACAAAAACTAGCCGCCTAAGATCATTAAAACTCGATTATCTTCAAACTTGTACAAAACCGATCACGAATAGCTCACAAACAACTCGACTCAGATCAATCAATTTCATCTTAAAAGTTAAAATCCCCAATAAATTCCATAATTAAAAAATGTGCGAAAGATGAGCCTTACAAAAAAATTTCCATGAAATTTTATCTCGCGCTTCATTTTTCCTTTAGTTTCCCGCTCCTCTTTTCCCCAAAATTAAACCCTAACACATCCACATCCCTCCAAATCCCGCCTCTCTTTCCTTGTTCACTTGCAGATCTACACACGCACAAGGACACCAAACCATTTTGTTTTTTTAATTAGTCGTTTTGTCGAGTTACTTCGGAATCCACTGTTGATAAGTATGCGAACATCATATGACACTAATTTTATCATTGGTCTTTTAAGATTCAACTATTGTGTGATTCTTGTGCTATTATGAATTTATGCATATGTTTCGGACTTCATATGTTGAATTTCTGTGAAATCCCAAACTAGTATCTCGAATTTAGGGCCCGATTCAGGTAATTTATATAGCACATATTCAAATTCGTGATTATTGATTTAAGTACTCGTATATTGTTTCTATGACTGATTTTTGGAATTATGTTTGTTACCCGAACCGTCTTTTTGTATGTTTGTAGTTTAATTTTGGTTATTACTCATTATTGTTGAATTTTTCTTTTCAACAAGTTACAGAAAAAGCCAAAAAGGTGAAAAATGGAATTGTTGTCTACAATTGCAAATTTTGGATGATAGTTGAGTGACATTATATATAAAACCCATACGCATATTGTGTTTCGGTTTTATATCAGGTTGATTTAGAATAGGGACATGTTAGGATAAGGAATACTATAAAGTTAAGAATAAGGTTTGTTTGGATCAGGCTTATGTAGAAATAATGATCGCTTGGATCAGGTCACTGCAAAAAAGAAGAGTGCTTAAAAACACATGCTTTTATGTTTGGATCAGGTCAGTTTTGATCTTCAATTTAGTAGTTATAATTGTGACAAGCATCTGGATGCGCTTTTTAATAGTGTTTTTTTGTCACTTTGAGATTTGTAATCAGAAAAACATTTAGTTATCTAACCAAGAGACAGTTTAGGTACACAGTACATTTAATCTAAACTTTGTTATCTTGCTAGAAAACGTTACCTATGGTGCGTGCTATTCGTTTAGGCAATGCGGCAGATTAGTTTTGTGGAATCAATAAGTCTGAGGGAAAAGCATTGTAGTAAGGCTTTCTATTGCTATTTATTTGCACTGCTATTGAATATCACTGATTTGTTAAAAGTACTTACACGTTTTGAAACATTTATACACGATTGATTTTCAGGCGGCTCAGGTTGCAGCTCTCGAGAACCAAAGGATGATATTGAGTTCTACATGTAAGACTCGCATTAATATTCGTGTAAGTGAAAATAATATATACAAGTTCACAATTCACACATATGCATCAGTAGTAGTGAGTACGTAACATATTAGTGATATTTTTGTGTCTCGCAACATGATGACCAAGCTTCGGCAAACGGAGACTAACTTCTTTATTACTTGACCTCGGCTTAATTTTTGAAAGTTAAAACCCCATAAAATTGAAAAGACCAGGTGACGTAATTAAGCGCTTAAAGGCAGATGCTTTCTCGGGGTAAGTACTTTCACCAAACTATATACTCCGTAATTTTTTTATTATCACACAATATTGAGAACCCCATCTAGAGGATAAACGAACTTATCTTTGTTGATGTTTTTTGCAGCAAGAAGGGTGGTGATCATATGAATTTTGTTATCAGAAGAAGCTTAGCTTCATCGTGAAAATGGATGGAAGCATCTGATCAACCAAAACAGCAGGTACGGAAAATTTTCGCTGCATATGCTATTAGCAAATCTAACTGGAATTGCATAAATAATGTCCTGTTATATTTAATGAACATAGAAAATGTACTGTAAGAAATCCCAGTAGAGTCATTCATTGTCTAATGTTAACCTTCTTCCAGGTGTGTCTGAAACACGGTATGCGTATGAAGCAGAACTTAGCAGCGGGCGCCACGTTGAACTACAGTTCAGTGTTCCGGCGTAGGTATTCCATCTACATGGTACGCGTATGAAGCTGGTACTATGAGGCTAGCACCATAAGCTAAAATAAATGATCTGGTACTATGAGGGTTCCAATTAAACATTTTGCAACTAAGTGGAGCTGGCTAAAAGCTTAAAAAGAGTTTATGAAGAGGGGGTTGTGGGAACACTTGCGATGTCCTGATTTGACAGAAAAAGGGAACTAATGGGGGGAGGCTGTACACCTCATTTTCCTGGGATTGTTCCAAATATTAAAAAAAAATTATTCAAGTGAGAGCGGGAACATCCTAACATTGACATTATAGAATGACATAGCAACCAGATTTCTAATCAGTAGCTGCACATGACTTGAACAGCCTATTATTATAGCAGTAACCTCTTGCTGGGCTAAACGGTTCGCAGGTACACATAATAAGGACTTAAATACTCGGCGACGTAGTGGATGTGATGGCTTCTTAACATAACTAGGTTTAAACAGGCGGAGTGCAGCTCGATACCACTCCAGCGACCAACTACTACCTGAATCCAGCCGTGGCAGAAGGTCGGCTGTAAGTATCTAATACATAACCGCTACATTCGCGTTTCTATAGGTTGATACTACATGCTGATGCATACGTCATGAATGGACAGGTATCAAGAATTTGTTGGTCCAACAGGCCCTCGAATACTTTCACCAAGTGAGGTGCAGGCACAGGATCATGAACAAAATCAGAGTCTCATCTCACTGAATGCGATAATGGATATGAATCCGGACGGTCAGATGGTATGTTACTCACGCATGTTCACAAACATATATGCAAATCACCCTAACTATCTGCATATTCCCATACCAACAGCAAATTTTCACAACTGAAGCAGTGATCGTTCACATTCATGAGTTCAAAGGATGGTATTTTAATCGTTGCCTATATTTATATATATTTAGCTAGAGAGTTGATTTTATGAATTTAGCTATTTTTTTATTTTTTTATTATTTTTTGTTGTTGTATGGTATATCCAGAAGCTAAGATTGTTAGATGTAGAGTATTATTAAAAAACAAAGAAAAGTTAATGTTGCGTTTACATCTTGCGACTCCATAAGTTCCAATTGAGCTTTAAATTTTATAGAGTCAAATAGTTAATACATGAACTAAGAACAGAAGCACCAAAGTAGCAGCTAATCATAATCATATCTTTATACAGGGACTAGCCACCTGGTCTGTCAGCCAAACGTCTTTACAAATCTGGGATTGCAGCACCAAGTTACACCAACTAGCAGGTCGCGTTCACGAAGGCCAGGTAGGTTGTCCATACTTATACTGCATTCTTTTGTGCTTTCTTTATTAACTGTTACGATTTCGGTCATACTTATGTGCCACAAACAATTTCTATTTTTGTTGCAGCATCGCGAACACAGTCGGCTGCTCATGCACATTCTCAGGATACCAGGTCTAGAGTCATACCAGCACATGGTGGGTTACAACTAACGGCCTTAATATTACTTTGCTACTCACTTGAATGCAATTTCATCATTACCTTACGTTTGTGTGTATCTCATAATCTCAGGTGCGCCACATGGAAGTTAGAGTTATAACTAATGGGTTACAACTAATGGCCCTAATATTACTTTTGCACATGTATATTTGAAACAAATGAATTGACAAGAAATTTGTGCATGTATAGTAAGGTGTTCATTGAGGAATAAATATGCAAATTAGAGTTATAAATTTAGTTGGTAATTTATGCATCTATCCCTTTAATTTTATAACGCAAACGAAGCAATATCGCAGTTAACAGTCACAAAGCAAGGTATCCAAAAACTCCCGCCGCGGAGCGGCGGGTATTGAATACTTGTTAATATAATGGCAGGTACCATCAATTGGATGGATATGATGAGAAGAAGCACATGATTCAGTTGTTCTCGCCTGTAAAGAAGGAAGGTACCATCAACGGATTTGCAATGGATTCCTACCATAGCATTAGCCCACTTGTGTTGTAGTGACTTTCAAGGAGTGGAAAGTATTGTCCGATTTATAAACCATGGAATAAAGTTGACGCCGCAAAAAAAAAGCTTTGCTTGAACTCTTAAAGGTACACAATGTTAAATTTGATCAGTGTAATACAAGCGTATGTATCAGTATTAAGATTTAGATTGCTCATTTGCCTTTTAAATTTGTTAACTCAGTTATTAAGGGGTGTTTGGTTCTGTGTTGTTTCAACTGTGGTAGTGGGCCACACAGTGAGCTTATTGGTTTTTTTGAAAGCCAATAAGCTAAAAGCATTCTAAACTCAACCGAGACTGTAGCAAAAGGATGGGTGAGGAGCTTGAACCCAAATGATATAGTTGGTGGTACAGAGATTGGACGAGGATGGTGTGAGGTAAACGTTCAAGTACCAACAAAAAGAGATGAAGTGTGAGGTAAACGTTCAAGTACCAACAAAAAAAGACTGTGTTGGTGCAACCATAGCATGGCCTTGTCCCTTTATCTCGGTATGTCTTTGTTAATCTTGTGATACCAATAATTTTACTAACATGGAGCTTAATGCTTATACATGGGTGTTTATTTGTAGGTGGTCCGTGAGGATTGAGAGAGATGATGCATGATGACCACGGACTAAGCTTCTTGTTGCGTTAATGTATTGTTTAATGTTAACAGACTTTATGTTAGATTCTGTCTACCTTATTTATGTTTAGTGATTTTGTTATGACAATTGCTAATTTGAAATACAATTTCGTTTTATTCATTTAATATTTAGTTGATGTTTTATTCATATCGTAATAATAGAGTGTGCATGGTGAAAATAGCGTCCTATCATATGACTTGTCCGGACTTTGAAATTGTCCTATTAAACTTATTAACCGTCCTAACAATTAACTTAACATTGTAAAAGTGTCCTAATATGTTGTTATTAGGACGTTATTTAGGTTGTTAATAGACATTTTATACGACCAAAAAATTGGTTTCATAATCTTCCTTGAGATATTAGAACCCTTTTCTTGGTGCAAAAATAGCTATAATGTTATATGATAAGCGTCCTAACAATTATCTTTTAAGTACGCTTGTATGTGTATCAAAAGATTAAAATTAGGTAACAACGTTTTACAACATTGTAAAAGTGTCCTAATATGTTGTTATTAGGACGTTATTTGGTTGTTCATAGACGTATTATGAGACCATAAATTTGGTTTCATAATCGTATTTGGGATATTAGGACCCTTTTCTTGGTGTTAAAGTAACTATAATGGTATATGATAACCGTCCTAAGAATTAACATTAAAGGACGCTTGTATGTGTATCAAAAGATTAAAAGTAGGCTACCACATGTTAGAACATTGGAAAAGTGTCCTAATATGGTTTTATTAGGACGCTATTTGTGTTGTTCATAGACATATAATACGACCATAAAATTGGTTTCATAAGGGTTAGGACGCTTTGGACCTATTACAACCGCCTTACATGAAACGCTTTCATCCTTGGTCCTATTAAATGAAAGGTCCTAAAAAGTACCATTTTATGACGCTTATGGGGGTCCTAAAAAGCCACTTTTCTTGTAGTGGTAGATCCCTCCGGTTCTGGCGGATCATAGGACGGATTTCCTATCCTTAGTCACCTTATAACTCCATGACTGTCCCATGTTGCCATAAAACCATTTTTCTTGAAAATCTCTCAAAGTGTTTATGATTGAAAACATGTTTGGAACACTCTGAGAGTTTTATATTTTCAGAAACACTCCTCCTTCACATGTGCTTATAAGTTTTGACAGAAATCTGCACATTGAGGGTAGAGTTCGCACTTTTTGAATTGATCAGCTCATGATAGACAATTCCTCACGAGACACGGTTATGTTGCATAGTTAAAGAGTTCCATTATCAGTTTTTAGGTGACAACTAGTTCTAATAACCAACTTGAAGTTGTAAACACTCCTTGAAAAGGAGGTTAGACCCATGTAAGTTCATGTCTATCACGAGTTTCTCGAAATGGTACATATAATGACTTTGATTCCTCGTCAATTCATTGGTTTCAACTGAGTCAAGCTCATTTTGAGATTCAAGAAATGATCATTAAACTTTTTAATCACGTCTCCTCCCCCTCAAAAATAGCATATCCGTGATATTTTTTATATTAACGGATTAAACATCATATTAGAATATTTTGGGGAGACAAACGGATTTGATTTAAGCATGAATTTGGAACATTTTTGTTTTATACTCCCCCTTTAATAAAGCATAATCAATTAAAGGGTTTTAGAGGGAGTTATCTTGAGCACAAAATATTTTGAAAGATTTTGAAATTTTTTTTGAACAATCTTGATAAAGGTGCTCAAGATGATTATGATTTCTCACCAGTTTAAAATGTAGTGCACTGAAGTGTACACTAGATTTTTTCTTTAAAAACACGAGTTTTGATTTGAAATAATCAAAAGTCATCATTTTGGTACGGGTTTTGTACTGAAGTATACGAAAGCCATCTTTTAAGAAAATTTTGAGAAACGACATGTTTTAGAAAACATTTAAAGAACTCCCGTTCAAGCATCTGTACATGTCCGTATTATTGTTGAATGACATTTCTAGAAACGTACAGAATATCGATTATACGAGAGACATGTCGTGAGAAGAATATTTTTGGATTTTTGATTTTCTATTGTTTTTCTATTTTTTGAAAGTTTTATATTTATATATTTTGCTTTTGTTGGTTTTTCAAATTTTGTATTTTGATTTTCAAAAATATTTACAGCGAAGCTTTTTGGAAAATCATTTTCAAGAAGATTCGAGAAGACATTCTAACTCCTCAGGGGTTAGGCTTCGCATTCCAATTCGTCGAACAAAATCATCAAACCTTTCTTTTGGAAGGGCTTTAGTAAATAAATCGGCGAGTTGGTAATCTGTCTTCACGAAAAATAATTCAACAGTACCTTCTTCCACATGTTCTTTTATGAAGTGATAGCGGACTCTGATATGCTTAGTCTTTGAGTGATGAACAGGATTGCATGATATGGCTATGGCACTTTTCGAGTCACAATACATAGGTATTTTATCGAAAGTAAAGCCATAATATGTGAGTTGTATTCTCATCCATAGAACTTGAGCACAACACGCAGATAGAGACACATACTCAGCTTCAGCGGTTGAAAGTGCAGTGCAATCTTGTTTCTTTGAAGACCAGCTTACTAACTTTTCACCCAAAAATTGTGCTCCTCCGGATGTACTTTTTGTTGTAACTTGATCACCTGCGTGGTCCGCATCTGAAAAGGCAATTAGATCAAATCCGGATTCCTTCGGATACCAAAGACCCTTGTGAATGGATGTCTTCAGATACCGAAAGATCCTTTTAACCTCTTTGAGGTGCAGTTCAGTAGGCTTTGCCTGAAACCGTGCTAATAAGCAAACATCAAAATGAATATCGGGTCGACTAGCAGTAAGGTACATGAGAGAACCAATCATGCTCCGATATTTCTTCGGATCGATAGGTTTTCCAAATAAATCGGCTCCAATTTTTGGTGAAGTTAGCATTGGTGTTCCAACAGAGTCACAATTATCCATACAATGATTTTTCAAAATCTCAGTTGCATATTTAGCTTGATTATTAAAAATTCCACGTGGGGATTGATGAATTTGTAAACCAAGAAAAAATTTTAGTTCCCCCATCATGGACATTTCAAATTTGATTTTCATGAGATTTTCAAAATATTTTGAAAGATTCGGATTAGTGGACCCAAAAATGATGTCGTCCACGTAAATCTGAACAATCAAAATGTCGTTTTTGCATTTTTGTGTAAACAAGGTAGGATCAACAGTTCCTTTGGTGAAATTGTTTAGGATAAGGAAAGAAGACAGTTCGTCATACCACGCTCTTGGAGCTTGTTTCAAACCATAGATTGCCTTTTTGAGTTTTTAGACGTAGTCTGGATGTTCCATGTCTATGAAGCCTTCTGGCTGACTCACGTACACTTCTTCTTTCAGAGTTCCATTCAAGAACGCGGTCTTAATGTCCATCTGATAAACCATGATGTTTTTGTGAGCTGCATAGGCTAAGATTATCCTGACTGCTTCTAGTCTGGCTACCGGCGCGAATGACTCCTCGAAATCTATCCCTTCTTCTTGTCTGTATCCTTTGGCCACAAGACGAGCTTTGTTGCGAATTACAGTCATCTCTTCATCCTTTTTGTTCTTCCATAACCATTTGAGATCAATGACACGAATGTCAATTGGTCTTGGAACCATATCCCAAGAGTCATGTAGACGGTATTGGAGAAGTTCCTCCTGCATTGCTTCTATCCATGTGGGTTCTGCCATTGCCTCGCGAATGTTCTTTGGCTCTATATTGCTAATTGAGCAAAGGTAAAAGCATAAGTCGCAATCGGTGGCAAGTTGGCGTCTCGTCTGAATTGGCCTTGGCGGTTCACCAATAACTTGTTCAAGCGGATGGTCTTTTGTCCACTTCAGAGTAGAAGGATACCGTATGTTATACGTATGCGAGTTAGATGGTTCTCGTAAGCTTGAAGATGATTCAGCTGATTCCGTAGCAAACGGGTTTTCAAATAAGTCTTCATCTAACGTTGCATCGTTCTGGTTTTGAGTAGGTTCTTCTTGAAATGATATGTTTTGGTTTTGCTCATCAACTGCTGGTAAAACTGTTTGAAGAATTGGAGTTGCTGAAGTAGATGTAGATGATGTTGATGGAGTTGGTGCATTGGTTTCAACAGTTGTAGATGCATCTTCTGTTGGTGGTGGTAGATGATGTTGAGCGGGTGCAGCGGAATGATGGTTTGATGCACTTGTCGAGATTCCACCATAGTATTCATCGAACATTAACTCAAAGAAATTCTCCCATTCTTGTTCATGAGGTGTGTCAGCAAAAGTTGATGGAGCTCTTTGTTGTACGAGTCCTGAACTGATGTGTCCAGAAGTCTTCTGGTTTAGTGCGGGTTCTAGAGCGAGTCTCTCAGAAGCCATTTTTGAAAGTTCATCAAAATTCACCTTCATCGTCTCCATGATCTTCCTAGTTCTTCTGTTATACACCCTGAATGCCCTCGAGTTTTCTGAGTATCCGATGAAGATTCCAATATCACCTTTAGCTTTCAGTTTTCCTAGATCTTCTCTGTCGTTCGTTGGATAGCACAAAGCGCCAAACACGTGAAAGAAAGAGATATCAGGTTTTCTGTTGTTCACTAGCTCATATGGGGTTTTATTGAATCTTGGATGGATTAGGGAACGGTTCTGAGTGAAACAAGCAGTGGCAACAACATCAGCCCATAGAAATAACGGTGCACTAGAATAAATTAGCATTGCGAGCAGCTTCCACAAGAGTACGATTTCTTCTTTCAACTACCCCATTCTGCTGTGGAGTTCTAACAACTGATGTCTGATGTGTGATTCCAACATCTTCAAAATAAGCTCTTAACTCCTGATTAGTAAATTCTGTGCCATTTTCTGTTCTTACTACCCTTACTGGAGTTTGAAGAAGTACTTGAATACGCTTCAGAAAGGTGATGATAATGCCTGGTGCTTCGTATTTTGATTTCAGAAACCTAACCCATGTATATCTTGAATAATCATCGACGATAACAAGGATATACTTTTTCCCATTAATGCTTTCAACTCTCATTGGGCCACATAAGTCCATGTGCAACATATGCAACTTTGCTTCCGAACTAGGTACGGATTTAGGTTTATATGATGCTTTTTTGCTTTTTCCTTGTTCGCATGATGGACATAAGTGATCCTTGGTGTATTTGAACTTTGGAAGTCCATTGACGATGTTGTCTTTGGCAAGTTTGTTGATGGTGTTGAAATTGAGATGGGATAATCGTATGTGCCACAACCAGGACTTTGTTCCAGATGCTCGTGTCATAAGACATATTGGTGATGAAGAGGCCATTTGGTTTATATTGATAGCATACAAGTTTGTATCACGATTCCCAGTTAAGAGATCAGTGCCATTCAAGTTTCTAATGAAGCAAGCATTTTTCCTAAAAGCAACCTCTAAATCTGCATCACAGAACTGCCCGACTGAAAACAAATTGTGTCCCAACCCTTCGACATAGTAAACCAGAGTGATCAAATAATTTCCAAAAGGTAGATCTCCATAACCCATGATAGCTGCTACATGATCATTTCCAAAACGTACGGTTCCCATGAATTTCCAGACGAAATTGACCAGCAGCTTCAGATTTCCGGTCATGTGCTTGGAGCAACCCGAGTCGACGATCCAAAGACATATTTCGATAACCTGCCAATAACAGAAGAAGAAGATTTTGGAAACCGTTTTGATTTTGGTTCCTTTGGGTTAAAGGTAAAATCCTGATCACACTCAAAGAAGTTTTCTACTGGGTATTCTGGTTGGTCACTCATTGTGCCATTCTGGAGTGTGAAAATTCTACCCGTGGGTTTCCAAATGTCATCCCTAAAGTAAACACTATGCTTTCTATCAGTAGTGTAAAGCCTAAGTCTTGCAACTAGTTTTCCTACTCGTTTAGCATAAGTTCTTTTTGGAACGTTCTTCTTAACAGGCTTATCATTCACATTCTTAGAAACACAATTATCTTGAACATTAATTAAAGATTTCTTGCAAGTTAAACAAAGAGATTCAACACATTCATTAGACTTAGCAAGTTTCATATGTTCATTACATTCAGATGAAATGTCTTTCTTATTGTAAAGCGGTAAATTCCTAGGGTGGTCTTCTACTTTCTTCTCTTTATTCAAGCTACTACTCTTAGAGGCACGCGAGACTCTATTGTTCCTTGTATTGCTCTTAGGCTTTAGTCTGCTGCTCCTAGAGGTGCTTTCTAGTCCTGTAGTAGGTAAGGCACACGCATTAGGATTCACTTTATCAAGAGAAGTGGTTTCGGCTATCCTAGTCTCTTTAGAGTGCTTTTTTAAACTCGTGTCGTTTGTTCCATATATTTTAGATGTGGGGGCAGACGCATTAGTGGTACTCATCTGAAAAAGGCCAGGTGCTAAAACTATTGGTTTCTTGTTAACCGCTTTTCCTTTTTCAACATTTTGTTTAGGCAAGGCAGGTGGAGTGACTGGTTTTGATAAATCATTTTTCTCATTGACTTTTGGAGGAGGCATAGAAACAGACATTTTTGGTTTGAGAACCGGTTTGGGAATATTTGCTTTCTCCTCAGTCAATGGTTTTGTAATCTCAGTATCCACTGCCTTTCCTTTTTGACATTCCAGCTGAGCCCTCAAAAGATCATTTTTCGCTTTCATGTCATTGTAGGCACGCTCATATGATAGTTTGTCATATTTGCATTCATCAGTTTTTCGATCAAGTTGTTTAAAATATGATACATTTTCTTTTTCAAGTTTTTCAAGAGCTTTTTCATATTTTGAAACAATTTCGGAGGTCTCAGACTGGAGTCTTTCATGATCTTCAACAGAATATGTTTGTATAATAATGGACATAATATCAATAGTCATAACATCTTCGAAGAGAGAATCATTTAAATTTTCCAAAACTTTGATATGTTCAACACTTTCAGTAGCTTGCTTTACCAGGGATTTATGGTCCTTGACAAAGTCAGCTGTTTCTTTCAAAAATGCTTGTTCAAAATGAATTACCCTTGAGTTGATGTTATTCAGCTGAGGGGAAATTTGAGTTTCAAAAAACTTTTTCATTTCATCATCAAAACTACAAAACCATATATTAGTTGTAATATTGGTTTTAGATTTAACAGTTTCTTGAAGATCCCCAATTCTAGTTTTAACGTCATCTAAAATGCTTCTAGCATCACTTGTGTTAAAAGGATTTTTTGAAGACATTTGTTCGATTTTCGAAAGAGATTTTGAGACAACTACAGGAGTTGAAACAGGTTTTGAGACTGGTGTTGACACACTATTAGAAACACTGGGTGTTATGGAAAACTTTGATTTTTCTTTTTGTGACACAAAAGTAATTCCATTAATTTTGTTCCATTTGTTATAATCGATTGGTTTTATTTCTGAATTCTTTTGTTTCATTTTTTATCTACTCTCATCAGATAGTTCTAACGTTTCAAGAGAATCATGAACAATTATGGGTTCATGCAAAGGTTTTCCGTTGTTCAACACATTCCGTTCTTTCTGAGCTTTCTTGAGGAAACAAGGAGGTGTGTTACCAAGAGCCATTTTTTGAGTTGTATGAAAATACGGATTTGTTTGACGAATCAGCATATTGGTTGATTTGGCTGAATGACCCGTTGTAACAAGCAAAATTTCCAAATTTTTTATCTTTTCATTCTTATCAAGAATTTCATCAAGAAGAGTGTGGAAAACTAGAAGGGGGGGGGGGGTTGAATAGTTTTACCAATTTAAAACTTCCTTTTAAATATTTAGATCGACTTATGTCAATCTATTTGGTTGTTTATGTTGGACGTTGATAGATAGATATATAAACGTGTAATGAAAGATAAAGAGTAAGAAGCACATCACCACGACACAATTTATTTATAGTGGTTCGACTACAAGGACACCTTCCTTGCCCTACTCCACTCCCCGAGTCACCTACTCGAGAGTTCGTAAGCACTACACCAACTCCTTATGGCGGAGAAGCCTTCACAACGTCGCTTAACCTTTTTCCGGTACAAAGCTAAATACCGAGTTCTTTCACACCAAGGCGAACCACACCTAACACAACGTCGCCTACCCTTTATACGGTGCTAGGCTAACCACCGAGCTCTTTCACACCAAGGAGAACTAATTCTATCACAACGTCGCCTACCCTTTATTAGGTACTAGGCTAAGCACCTAGTTCCATTACTATGGAGGAACTACTACCCTTCACAACACAACACCTAATATCAAAGAGATCCACTCCTTATTACAACATCATCAAGGATATCACCATCCTTGGAAATAAACAAATACTTATATGTATAATGATGCACCTCATCGATTATACGACCTAGGCATTCTTCCCAAATGCGACTTGATTTGATTCTTCGGCATCCTTCACTAATGCCTTTGACACAACGCTTGGCACCCTTCACTAATGCCTTCTTCTTGACACCTTTAGCATTCTTCAATAATGCTTTGACACAAATGATGAGCACCTTTCACTAATGCTTTCATCTTGACACTTTCGGCATTCTTCACTAATGCCTTCAACCCAAGATCTATGGAGAAAGGAAGAACTATAAACAAGAGAACCTTAGTTGTCTTGATGATGACGAAGCATGGCAACTCATAGACTTGAGCTTGCTCGTCTTCAAGAAGTGGTGATCTTGCCTTTAAGAGGAACCTAGAAGATCACACAAAAACAAAAGACAAACTACATAGATCACTTGGATATGAGATTAGAGAGTTATAAAATTTGGGGGAAGTATGTATGTGAAGTGATGAGTAGAAAGGAATAAATGGCTCTCTATTTATAGAGGAAATTCTCTACTGTTCCCCGGATCCCACGGATCCCTACCACAAGGGATCCGGCTAGCACAAAGCCAGGGATCTGTGGAACGCTCCTCTTTGCCCATGGGTATTTTTGGTTATGGGTCATGGGTCATGGATTATGGGTTGATCCATGGTTTCTTTCTAGATACAATGTATCTTAAGGATACAATGAACTTGGTTAAGTGGTATATATAAAACCATGGGTTATGGATCAATACCATTTGCTAGTTTTTACCCATTTTAGTATTTACATATTTTTACCCATTTTAGTATACTTAGTTTAAGTATATGCTAACCCAATATGTAAACACTAGTTGTTGTACATATGTATCTAAATCATAAAATCACTTATACTTGTTTTAGTGTTTTATGTGAAAACATAAGTGTGTTAGGAAACAATTAACTCAAAATATTTACGTATTCTATTTGTTTCGTTAAAATGATTTTACGTTTGTTATCGACAAAACATTAGAAGATCATAAAATATAAATAAATGTTTTTACGGCTTATTTGTATTAACAATCTCCCCCTTTTTGTTGATGATAAAACATAAAATTATTTTAAGGAAAACTAAAATTCGTAGCAAGTTTGAATTTGTAGTTTTTACTTTCTTCTCCCCCCTTTTTTCTAAACAAAAAGTGTTAAAAGAAACTAACACAATTTTTATAAGAAAAAGTATGTAAAAATGTAAAGAGAGCAAATGACGGGAATGATATTCGTCTTAACTTCCCCTTGACGAGTCCATCCCTTTGAAAGGGCGTCAAGGACATGACGTAAAATAAACTAATTGTGTTGGCAATTATGTTTGCAAATGGTTCGTCTAAGTGACGAAAACGTGCCCCCCCTTGAAGATTGCAAAGTTGCAATGGGGTATCATGAAGTATAGTCCAAAATCGGATTAAGTTGCAAATGTTTTCGCAATTTCGTTTGACACAAATCTCCCCTAGCTTTATGGTGTCAAAGTCTTCATGTGTTATTTTGAAAATCTACAAAGTAAAGGTTAGAAAACAAGAGTATAGTGCATAATTTCCTGCAAATAAAACTCAAGTTAGTAGAAATTTGTGCTTCTGATCCACAGATCCCGTGGTTCCCTTCTTGGAGGGATCCGGCTAGGCATTTTGTAGGGATCCGGCTATCTGGTGACAGTTTCTTTAGCAGTGAAGATGTGTCAAATAATGCTAGTGTGGAGATAATATATGTGTACAATAAAGAGCACAACGCACAAAATAATCATAGCATATAAATGTTCATTCAATAAAACAAGAGATACCAAACAAATCTCTAAAACTAAGAGAATCAACTAGGACATACAAGTACCACTAAATACTAACTAGTTACTAGACTTAAAATGCTACAATGTGCTTGAGTCTAGGGATGAGTAGACTTGTTGATTTGATCCAACTTTGCAAGAAGATGATTAAACATGAAATGTATCTCATTTTGTGCTTCTTGAACAAGTCCTTGAGTGTTTAGACAATTTGGACAATTATTGTCTTGGTTTGGACCCGGAGGGAAATGGATATTTTGAGGAGGCTCTATGTGTGATTGTGGGTCTTTATTTTGAGAAGTAGGAAGAGGTTCTAAAAATGAAGGTGGTAATGGAACTTCTTCCATGTGATCAAGGTTGTTCCTTGTCTCCCATGATGGGCTAGTTGGTGTCGTAGGTGGTTCCCTATTCAATGAAAAGGTTGGTGAATGGGAGGTTCTTGGTGGTGAATGATCCAATGAGTAGATGTTTGGGTGAGGGAGAGGCTCATTCAAGGAGTGTAGTTCATGCTTAATGAATGGGGTTGTGATGGCTTGCTAGAACTAGTCAAGTTTGGTTTTGAACTAGATGATCCTTTTTCTAGTCCGAAAGGTTTGATGTTAATCCTTGCGGTTCTCTTAGCCTTTGTTGGATGAGTTTGATGAGATGAGGTTCTAGTATCATTATCTCTAATGGGGGATGTTTTGGTGGAAGAGATTTCATGGATCATTTGACCTTTCTTTTGGATGATCCTAAGGTTGAGGAGTTGTTGCTAAGAGCCTTAGTCATGGTGATGATGATGCTAATGTGAGCTTCTAATTGCTGATTTTTGAAAGGTAAGTGAGGATGGTGCCTTAAACCTAAGGTTGTTTGGTTTATAAAGGATAATTTGAATTAGGAAATTAAATTCTTGGCCACTTAGAAGACTAAGCATGCTCTTAAGGTTTTGATCAGCTCTAGGAGGATAATTAATGAATGCTAAAAGTGGTTAGAGAACCAAAAGGTGACTTGAATTTGAATATGGAAGCTGACTTAGGCTTTCTGCAGCCATGGATCCCGCGGATACCTCTCAGCAGGGATCCGCCTGGTTAAAGACCAGGGATCCGGCCATCAGACAGGCTTTAGGTGAAATCATTATGCTTTTGTAAGGTTTATTATTAATGGATTTTGAGGTTTTGACTTAATTTTGAAGTTTTTAGCTGTTGGATATCTTAAATCCTCAAGCATAACAAGTAATGGTGCTTAATTATGGTTTTGGTCAAGAAAATTGACCTTGGGTAGTCTAACTATATGTTTCATAAGGATTCCATTTAATTTGATATGGAGAAATGGTGATAACAAGTCCTTGAAGTCAGATGATGTCCTAAGAGGAATTTACTAAAATCTTTAAAAATAAAAAGAAATGAAAAACTAGTTTTTGAGCCTAATTTTGAGTCAAAGACGATTGAGATCAATTAGCTAAAATTGAAGGGTAGACCAAACTAAGTGCTATCAGACGTGATAGATAATGTGTGAGTGTTGGAGCGGAATTATGGTGAGTTTTGACTAGTTGATAAATCAAAAATATTTCAAAAATATATCCTAGATAAGCCATGGATGAGAGTGAGGTTTTCAACTATTTGAGGAAGACTTAGTTGGCTCTAGTATCTTATGTTTGACTTGTTTGAGGTGATCTAGTAGACTATTTTGATGTAGCAAAATCTGTATTGCATATCAGATGCCACGGATCCCGCGGTTCCCTTATGGGAGGGATCCGGCTAGTTCAAATGCTGGGATCCGCCAACTGCAGATCAGAGAGCTTTCAAGAAATGTGCAACTTTGCACTTTATAGTAAATGCTTTTCCTAGTTGTTTCTATGGGGACTAAATGCAAGAACACAACTCATATAATGTATATCAAAGTAGGAAGAGCTAAAATTCCTAGAATGAGTGACGACGACCACTCAAGGGGTCGTAAAATCTCATTTTCCAAATACCTAAGTTAGGATTGTTTAGTGCCAAGATATGGCAATACCTACCTACTACGAACATAGTTTAAAGAGATACAAGCCATTGTTTGAAATTGTTCATCATACATTTGGGTCCTAAGACCTTACCTCTCTTCTCCTTCCCATCTCATCTTAACCCATCCTCCACTCTACCTCTTTTTCTTCAAGAAGTTGGCAAAGCACTTGAAGATTCCCTTGGTTTGTTGCCATTCTGGTGATGCACCAGGAACATCCGGCAATTGGTTGATATACTCCAAGGGGTCGAGTTTGGTATTTCCGAGTGGATTGCTACTTCCTTCACCTTCTCTTGGTCTCTCCATTTATTCCGAGGAATCCGTGGGTTGGTGAGGCCTCTTTCCATCTACCATAAACCTCGTGGTTCTTCCCTCGGTCAATGGTACCATAACCTTGTTGCAAAGGCTATGGTCATAGGTTTGTGGAGAAGGATCTAATGCAAAGATGAATTTAGCAAGACGGGTTAGGAGCATTGCATACGGGAGCACCATCTTGTCCATGCTTCTTACACTTGCCCATTCTCTTGACCATGTAATAGGCAATGTTGAAGCGAGTCTCGCTCACTAGATAATAAATCATGAAGCTTAGACATGTGTTGGGGTGATCCTTGTTTCCTACTAGACACACCACATTCTCCCTTATCACATCTTCCCATTTTCTATACAAAGGGTACATCTCCGAGAGCTCCATTTGGAAAGGATCCCTATAGATCACTTTCGATTTCCTAGTGACTCTTGATGGGGATGCTCTTGGCATGAACACGGTGTCCCTTACCGTGGTTGCTTCCGGGATTGTTGCGTGATAAATGTCGTGATGATCAACCATAGAGTGTATCTCCTCCAACGACCACTCATTAGAATACATGCAAACACCATCATATGGCACCCCTATTATTCTTCCAAACTCCTCAAGTGAAAGGGTGAACTCGTGTCCATTTATGGTGAATTCAATTGAGATGGACCCATCATCATTTCTAATTATACCCATAGTCTTGTAGAACTCAAGCACAAAGACCGGGCAAATTATCTCGTTTATATCCAATAAACAATCAAACCCAATAGTTCCAAATACTTCCATTATGTCGGTATTTGCAAGGAATGATGGATCAACAACTCTACCTTCATGAAAGAGTCTCCTTTCAAGCAACTTAAAGGCTTTCCTATCGTCCGGACTCAATCTACTTTTCCTATGGTACATGGGTATGTAGTGAGTTGTGTCTTGGTAATCTTGTTGCTTGTTGCTTGGCATGATGTCCCTAAACAATACAACCACAATGTGGTGTTAATGGTGAATAGTAACCTAGAGGGTTTGATCACAATTTTGCTCTCATCATCTTTGTTAAATTCAAGAAATGTGTTTAATTTGTATTAACAATGTTAATTCTTTGATTTAGATTATCTTAGAAAACAATGTGGTGACAAATTATGATAAACCCATTTGAACCCAAATCTTAAAGATGAAGAAATTGTAATCTTAGAAATCAAGGAATTAAATTAACAATGTAGTGAACATTGTACTTACACAAGTGATTGTTAAACTTGAGAGGAATGATCAAATTGCTCCTATGAACAGTACCTGGGTTTTTGTTCGTGAGTCTTTGAGGTGAGTATTATTGTGGAACATCCATAGTGATCATTCTTGAGTATATATTGTCTTCTGTTGCACGGATCCCGCGGATCCCTCTCATATGGGATCCGGCTAGTATAAACTTAGGGATCCGGCATGACAGCAAAAGTCAGCTAAAGAATTCCTTGATAACTTTGGTTTGGGAGTTCTAAAATGCCTAGTGTTTTGGTGTTAAGGTTCTAAAACTTGTGGTTTGAGGTTTTGACGATTTAATACTATTCCTATTGAACGAGGTTCCTTTTTTAAGAATTAGTCTTAATTCTTGAGAAGCTTTTCAAACATTATAATAAAATCCCATTTTATCATAATATAAGAAGTTTCACATGGATATTTATTGACATAGATGAAGTGTCAATAAATCCTTTGTGATGAATAATGATTGAGGTTATCGAATAACCAAGATATCATTATTACGAGTTGGTAATGTAGTCTATACAAATAAGTCGAAAAATACTATTTAGATGATGACTATAATATGAATAACTACTAGAACAATTACTAATAAATCATGCAACTAAGATTTTAATAATAACAATAAAGGTAAGTAATTAAAGATCATACCTTTGCCAAATATTCTTTTTAAGAAAAGAAGTATTTAGATGTTTTGTGATCTTCTTGGAATATCCAGATTTATATTGTAATAATACTAAACATTCTTTTTTGCGAAAAGAAATATTTAGATAAATTCTTTATGATCTTCTTGGTAACTCCAAATACAAGTATGGATAATGCTTAAGAAAAAAAATGTTAGAGCATTCTATCATTGTCCAACAATAAACAATATAATGTTTTTTTTTAAATATGACAAAAATAATCCTTCTTTGTAGTTTTCAAACATACATGGATCGTATCAAGTTTTTAAAGTACAACATACTCTAAGAAACTTGGTAACGAAGCTCTGATACCAATTGTAGAAAACTAGAAGGGGGGGGGTTGAATAGTTTTACCAATTTAAAACTTTCTTTTAAATATTTAGATCGACTTATGTCAATCTATTTGGTTGTTTATGTTGGACGTTGATAGATAGATATATAAACGTGTAATGAAAGATAAAGAGTAAGAAGCACATCACCACGACACAAGTTATTTATAGTGGTTCGGCTACAAGGACACCTTCCTTGCCCTACTCCACTCCCCGAGTCACCTACTCGAGAATTCGTAAGCACTACACCAACTCCTTATGGCAGAGAAGCCTTCACAACGTCGCTTAACCTTTTTCCGGTACAAAGCTAAATACCGAGTTCTTTCACACCAAGGCGAACCACACCTAACACAATGTCGCCTACCCTTTATACGGTGCTAGGCTAACCACCGAGTTCTTTCACACCAAGGAGAACTAATCCTATCAGAACGTCGTCTACCCTTTATTAGGTACTAGGCTAAGCACCTAGTTCCATTACTATGGAGGAACTACTACCCTTCACAACACAACACCTAATATCAAAGAGATCCACTCCTTGTTACAACATCATCAAGGATATCACCATCCTTGGAAATAAACAAATACTTATACGTATAACGATGCACCTCATCGATTATACGACCTAGGCATTCTTCCCAAATGCGACTTGATTTGATTCTTCGGCATCCTTCACTAATGCCTTTGACACAACGCTTGGCACCCTTCACTAATGCCTTCGTCTTGACACCTTTAGCATTCTTCACTAATGCTTTGACACGGATGATGAGCACCTTTCACTAATGCTTTCATCTTGACACTTTCGGCATTCTTCACTAATGCCTTCAACCCAAGATCTATGCAGAAAGGAAGAACTATCAACAAGAGAACCTTAGTTGTCTTGATGATGACGAAGCATGGCAACTCATGGACTTGAGCTTGCTCGTCTTCAAGAAGTGGTGATCTTGCCTTTAAGAGGAACCTAGAAGATCACACAAAAACAAAAGACAAACTACATAGATCACTTGGATATTAGATTAGAGAGTTATAATATTTGGGGGAAGTATGTATGTAAAGTGATGAGTAGAAAGAAAGAAATGGCTCTCTATTTATAGAGGAAATTCTTTATTGTTCCCCGGATCCCACGGACCCCTACCACAAGGGATCCGGCTAGCACAAAGCCAGGGATCCGTGGAACGCTCCTCTTTGCCCATGGGTATTTTTGGTTATGGGTCATGGGTCATGGATTATGGGTTGATCCATGGTTTCTTTCTAGATACAATGTATCTTAAGGATACAATGAACTTGGTTAAGTGGTATATATAAAACCATGGGTTATGGATCAATACCATTTGCTAGTTTTTACCCATTTTAGTATTTACATGTTTTTACCCATTTTAGTATACTTAGTTTAAGTATATGCTAACCCAATATGTAAACACTAGTATTTGTACATATGTATCTAAATCATAAAATCAATTATACTTGTTTTAGTGTTTTATGTGAAAACGTAAGTGTGTTAGGAAACTATTAACTCAAACTATTTACGTATTCTATTTGTTTCGTTAAAATGATTTTACGTTTGTTATCGACAAAACATTAGAAGATCATAAAATATAAATAAACGTTTTTACGGCTTATTTGTATTAACAAAGAGAATCTTCTCGTTTTGAAAAATCAGCAATCAAATGTTTCTTTTCTTTTTCAAGATCAGAAAACAGTGCTTTTTGTTTAGAAAGTTGGTCATTTAGATCAGAAATTTCCTTGTTTAAATATTTTATTTTCAAGTTCAAATTCACATCAAGTGTGTTATACTTTATTTGCAATTGTTGTTCTCTTAAAACGGAATCTCGATAACCAATTTCTAATTCTGACTATTTGTTTTTGTGAAATTCAAAGGCTTTTGCATTCTCCTTGTACCTCTCAAGCTCAGCGGTCAATTTAGCATTCGCGGCCTTAACTTCGATATTGACCGTTTTAACTTTCTCGATTTCAATGCCACAATTATTGATTAATGTTTCAAAATAAGCACGTGTTTCCTCATCAATCTCAGTATTTTGTGCCACACAGCCTCCGTTAGGATCCACATCTGGAGTTTCAGAGTTAGTATTGCTACAACTCGAATTGTCCATGTATGTATCATAAGTAGGTGCTGGCGTCACAGAATGTTGTTCGTCATGAGTAAACACATCAAATATGACATTGTTATAGCATGGATCAATGATTGGTAACTCAGATACTGCATTGGCGTCATAAACAGGAGGTGCGTTAGAGTCAGTGTCGTACTTAGTCTCTTGAAGATTTGCCATGAAGATGCAGTTTGCATTGATTTCCTCGAGGTCTTCCAAATCATCCATAATAGCCATAAAGTCATGTTCCTCAGCGCTCAACTGAAGTCCTGCGTTTTCCTTTTGTACCAATATGATAGCTTTCTGAAGATACGCAAGATCCTTATTTTTCGGCTTTGTAGGACAATTCCTTGCAATGTGACCCACTCCTTGATAGTTATAACACTTAACCTGATTACCCTGATTCACATTTCCATAATTCCCAACGACTGGAGCTGCAACATTCCCATTCTGATTACCCACTGCTCTATTCCCAACATTCTATCCCATCTGATTTCCAACATTTTGACCCAACTGATTACCCTAATACGGAACCGCCTGATTACCCATGCGAAATCCAGTAGCATATCCCTGCGGATTCCCAATAACTCCAACCATTTGTCCTTGATGACCCATATTCACACTCGGCTGTGCAAGTTGCCTGTTGCGAGTGTTTGATGAAATCCTTTGGTTGTTGTTAGTTGGTGTGGAATAGTGACTTCTGAATGCTTTACCTAATAATGCAAATGCATGTGACAAAGCTTCTTCTTGTTCAGTTTCAGGATCAATGATTCCTTGTTCATGGTATTGTGGATACTGTTGTCGTTGAATGACTTTTTGTTCTGGTGGATAGACATGTTGTTGAGGGATAATAGCTTGTGGTTGTGTAATGTATTGTTGCAAGTTGTTGTTAGTAGAAGATGATGAAGCTGGTTGTTGTGTATTCACTGTAGTTTGAGTCTTTGCAATTAGTACCAATGGATCATGATTCTTTGCCAATATTTCTTTCCTGATTTCATTCACTTCAGTTTGGTTTTGTTTCAGAAAATCGTTTAGTTGATCAAAGTTCACCTGATGTAAGTCCTTTGTTTGGTTGACAATAGTGACATATCGTCCCCATTCTTCTGGAAGATTGTTGAGAAATTTGATGTTTTGAACGATAGTTCTGGGTGCCAACTTGTTTCTGATTAGCTCATTCATCAAAGTGCAAAACCTTCCATAGTAGGATTCAATGGATTCTCCTGGAGTTGATGTGAACTTCTCCCATTCAGTTAGCAGCTTGTTCTCCATGTCTTGTTTACCAATTTCTGTTCCATAACATAGCCTTCTAACACGTTCCCACATATCGAAAGCAGTTTCACAGCTGTCAACAGCAGCAAAGATGTCTCTTCGCAATCCTAGTTGGACAATGTGAATTGCCATGTCATTTGCATCGACTTGCATCTTATCCTCTTCAGTGTATTCTGATTCATATTGAACACGAAATAATGGTGGGACGGGAGGTGTTGCATCAGGATTTCCAGGGTTTTGGACTTGTTGAGGCTTGAAGGGTCCATTCGTAATGGATTGAATCATGAGTTTTCCATTAGGTTTGGTCTTGATGTAGCGGAGCATACGACTTGTCCATTGAAGATAACCACCTTTTTCCAACATAGGAGGACGGTTTTCGGCACCAGCTGCATGAATGTCTTGTTGAGTTGCCATTGATGAAGGTATTTGATGATAAAGTTGATGTAGGATCGATTCAACGATAAAAGAGTTGTGTTTTGATGAAAATTATTCTCGGTTGTTGTAGTGAAAAATTGGTCTAGAAACTTAAAAACCTCAATAACTTCTGTTCAGAGCATTTTTAGTCATTCTCCTTGTTCTCACGGTCGTTTTGATGGGTAGAACGCTGAAAACGGAGTTACGGTTCAAAAGTTATAGCCGTTTGAAGTTTTGCTCAAAATCTTACTCGTAAACCTGTTCTTAAGCGTAGAAATTAGTGCTTATGCGTAGACACTGCTTATGCATAGGATTCCTTATGCGTAGAAAGCTTAGGCGTAGGATTCCTTATGCATAAAACCCAACTTACGTGTAAACTTAAGGTTAAACGTAAGTCTTATGCGTAAACTTTATACTTAGAAGTAGAGTACCTTACGCGTAAGATATAACTTATGCGTAGAGTGCTTACTCGTAAGCTTTCTGCTTATGCGTAAGATTAGGTTTAAAACCAAAATCCTTCACACTTGTCCAAGCATGAAAGATATCCACAAGTCGAAGTGTTCCACAAACTTATCCAAGTGAGGGAAGCACTGAGTAACCGTTGTTGCACGAAGATGGTTCACCAAAAGCTTATGCATAAAATTCAAATCTTACGCGTAGAAAACTAGGGTTTTGACTTTTCTTACGCGTAAAAAGAGGGTTTTGACCAAAAGTTGCTTACGCGTAAAAAATGCCCAGAAATGCAAAAACACGAATTTTTCACCCAAAAACACGTTTCCAAATGATTTCTTTTGCACAAACTTCTTCCAAAACACTTAATGATCAATAAAGTCTACAACTTTAAGCTTAACAACACGTAAAAATCAAAACTTTATGCAAAAAGCCCACGTTTATAGAGAAAAAACGCAACTTTATGTGTAAAGTTCTAACCAAAAACGTAACACAACACTCCTAAACCATTGTTAGGCGATTGATACCAATTGTAGGACCTTAAATATCTCAACCTTATCACGTATACCACTTATCACACAAGTTATATGTGTAAAGTTCTAACCAAAAACGTAACACAACACTCCTAAACCATTGTTAGGCGATTGATACCAATTGTAGGACCTTAAATATATCAACCTTATCACGTATACCACTTATCACACAAGTTACACGAACCAAACACAAACACACGAATGCGTAGAACACGTGAAACACAAACTGTTATGTGTAGAAAGAAATAAGAAAGATTAAGAGAAAGATGGTGACTTGATGATGTTACTCGTATATGTGTAGAGAAAGATGAAAACAAGAACTTGTTATATTGCTTAAAGAAAACACACACACACACACTTTCAAGCACACCCCTCAAATGAGACTTTGAGGGGTATTTATAGTACAAGTAACATAATGCCCTAAGGCATGGCCATGGGCCGTGAGATGGGCTTGGACATGGATTGGGTTACATGAACTTATACAAGGCTAGCTTTAACTAAACGATAAATCATTTAGCTTAGCCCAATCCACGAGCCCGTTGACTATTCTAGTACGATATCTAACATACGTTACAAAGTTCCTAAATGTGAATGATCATCACTTCTAATAAAAATGTTACGGCTAACAGTATGCGTTTATCCCTAACTCTTTGAAGCTACCTAAGGTTAATGACTACGAAATCTCTAGGACTCATAAACTTAACACTAAGGTTATCTTTGGATATTTAGCCTACAATTCCACTAGTAACTATAAACTAAGGTTCAACAAAGACTAATCAAGCATTAATAACACAACGGATGACCTATCGCAATACTAGGTCAATCACAATTAAGATAAGAGACAACCAATCAATATTCAATGCCTAGATTTCATAAATCTAAGCAAACACACAAGTAAATTAGCCGGACATAGAGAACATGCAAGCATACATACAAACAATTGAAGACATGATTAAATCAATGAAGTAAAACACTTATCTTGTTGTAAAATAGGGTATGGAACCCTAAGATACTGCACAAGACAGTCTTGGTTCGGTTTAGGTTTTTACTCCACAAAACTACCTCTTTAAAAACTAAAAAATTCAGATTCTATATATAGTGTTACAATATGCGACGGCGTCACTCTTTAATTGTGACGGCGTCGGGTCGCCGCCATTAGGGTTTCGTCTTGGCCACATCAACTCTGTGACGGCGTCACCTTATGCTCGTGACGTCGTCGGCTTCAACCTCTGACGCCGTCTGGATCCAAATCTAGGTCGTCTGAGTTGCGACGCCCTACTCTTTTAAACCTGATGTCGTTACTTGTAAATTAGCAATTTGCTCTCTGAGTCGTCTCAAGATGTGTCGCGACGGCGTCACATTTAAGCAGTGACGCCGTCCCCTTTTAATTCCAGCAGCTTGAGTGTCTCGATTCTTGACTTTGGCCATTTTCTTCGTATATTCGCGCCTTTTCGTCCGAATAAGTGTCATTCCAGCAATTTGCCTTCAAGAGACCTAAAAAGTGAAAAGGAACGAAATTAAGTAGTAACGGATACAAAAGTGATCAATTAAGGGCTTAAATGACCCCTAAAAAGTGTACCTTTTAAATCCTTATCACGCACCATATTCGAAGATGTTTGTGTTAAGCCGGTTAGGTAACCAAATGCACTATATTTGAAAATGTTTGGGTTTAGCCGGTTAGGTAACCAAACGCACCATATTTGAAAATGTTTGTGTTAAGTTGGGTAGGTAACTAAACGCACTATAATTGATGTTGTGTTAAGACGTTAGTAACATGAGCTTAGTGGAATAGTAACTGTTTTTCAACGATTAGTTGTGAGATCATAACTCCCACTACAAACAATGTGTTCAAACAATTAACTATAAACCTATGAACTCACAATCTTTGTGTTGACACTTATGTTTATTTCAGGTCCATAATGCACGAGGCTGGAAAGGAAGGGCACGAGTACTCAAGATGGCTATAAATTTTATTATCATTCGAAAACTTATTTATGCATTTGTAACCGTAAAAACACTGGGACCTCATTTTGTAAACTCTGATATTTATATAATTCAAATGATAAATCTTTTAAAACGACTCAGTTAGAGTTCGTTTTCTGTTGTTATAACTGTTATTCGAGTAACACCCAGTTTGAATTCCGTTGCATTCATGAAATTGAGGGTGTTACACTTCGGGGCTTTTGATTAGGGTGTTTTCTTATTAGACATAATGAAATGAGAGAAATAATATGAATTGTGGTTTATGTGGGGTATTTATAGTGTAATATATAAATTTTTAAAATTTTCAAAAAGATTTTTTTTAATGCATCTAACGATTGGATTTTTTTTGAAAAAGAGGTAGTCCTAATCGGTCGTAGAAGTGAACGAGTGAAAAAAACCCAATCGATCGACTGCCACAGTAAGGGCAATCGATCGCCCAGTCGATCGACCAATCGATCATGCACCATACTGCATTTAGCCTTAGTTACGCCAAGCATGATTGTTGACATAATTTTATCCAATCGACCGTGCACCATACTGCATTTAGCCTTAGTTACGCCAAGCATGATTGTTGACATAATTTTATCATTCTTAAAGTATAGATACTACTTTGGTTAAAACATGTGACTAGGGCTTGAGATTCTATGGTAGAGGTGTTAAGCGTAAACCATACAAGCAACAACTTTGAGGCCAACCTCTGGGCGCTTATTTTCTTCGCACAAACGTTTTTGTGAGGCTTGCGGGACCGGCAAAGGGAGGTATTTTGGAGAAATAGGTCTTGGGTTTAATCATAACCTCATTTCACAGAAAACAACCAAACGTTGTTTGAAGCTGTCTTTGAGAAAGGACGAGTCGACACCCACGAATGTACGAAGTTAAGGTTAGTCAGTTTAAACTTTTTAAAGTTACTACTTTGGTTAGACTTGTTGTAATTGGAAGACCCCAAGACCGCATTTACTATTGTTACATCAACTTTCTATTTCTACAACTAACCTCACCATAACTTAATGTAATAAGGCAACCAACTTCACCATCAAAATATACCCCACTTAAACACATATATACATATTATTATTGAATATGAATGGCAACCGCTTAGATGTGATACGTGTAATATTTTTGGGCACTCAACTGAACAATGTCCAAAAATGGTTAAGGCTACTGATGTGAGTGTAGAGAATGACGAGGGGTTTGTGGAGATTACTCGAAAGGGTGGCAAGGGCAAGCAACCGACTAGGAATGACACTCGACATGTTGATGGGATTCGCTTCTCTAAACCTAAAGCTAGTTACTACTATCGTCCAAAGGCTAAACCCAATAAAGAGAGTGGTCGTGAAACTTCCACATCGATGCCCAAGGAAAATAGTGGTGCTAATGAGATACCTAAAGGTAATAAAGCTGGTACCTCCTCATCTCAGAATATTCACTTGGTTTCTTTGAAAAATGCTTTTGATGCTCTTAAAGAAAAAAATAATGTTTATGAGAAGTAAGTCACTCATTTGGCATGGGATGATAAGGTAGATATGGAAAATTTGGACAAGAATAATGGAAGTGATAGTTATGAGGTTGAAGATATTTTTGGTGAAACGTCGCAATTTATGGATGTAAAATCTGCTCATGCTGAGAAGGACGGGGCAAGCACTCCCGACAATATGGTTCCTTATGTATAGTGTTGCTTCTTGGAATATTAGGGGGAATGAACCAATCCCCTAAACAAAATGAGGTTCGTCAGGTTATTTCTGAAAATCATTTGTCGGTGTGTGCTATTTTAGAATCCCATGTTTCTTCCTCGCGTCTTGAACAACTATGTTCGAAGGTGTTTAGGCATTGGAATTGGACGTCGAATGGGGCGTTGTGTAATAAAGGATCGCATATCATTTTGGGTTGGAATCCGGAGGATGTGGACGTTGTTATTATTTCGCAAGAAACCCAGGTTATGCACACTTGCATTTTTTTTAAAGCTGATAAGAAGAAGCTATTTTGTTCTTTCATTTATGCCCATAATTGTTACACCCATCGTCGTGAGCTTTGGCAAAATCTTGGGATGCATAATGTGTATATTCGAGGAAGACCATGGTGCTTATTAGGCGACTTCAACTCAGCCCTTAATCTGGAAGATAAGTCTTTTGGACCATCTATTATTGACATTTCTATGCGGGAATTCAAAGAATGTGTTGAAGCTATTGAGGTGTCGGATGTAAATAGGTCAGGTCTCCAATTTACGTGAAACCAAAAGCCTAAAGGTGATGATGGAGTTCTAAAGAAGATAGATAGAGTTATGGCTAATTTGGAGTTTGATGGTGTTTTTATTGGTGCAAGTGCTTTGTTTCAACCTTATCGTATCGCGGATCACTCACCGGCTATCTTGAGAATTCCTATGGTTACAAAATTCAAGCAGAAACCTTTCAAATTTGCAAATGTTCTCGTGCATAATACAAGTTTTAAAGGGCTGGTTCAAGAAAACTGGAATGTGAATGTCAGTGGTTTTTTGATGTTTAGACTTGTTAAAAAGCTAAAAATGTTAAAAAAAAAACCGCTTAGGAAGCTTTTTTACGACCAAGGTAATCTTCATGAGAATGTTAAACGCCTTAAATTTGAGCTAGATGAAGTCCAAAAGCCCTTGATTTGGACCCATCTAATTCTTTACTTCGTGAAGAGGAAGCCGTGTATTTGCAAGCATTTAATGAGGCTCTTATTAATGAAGAATGTTTCTTAAAGAAAAAGGCTAAGATTGAGTGGCTTCGCATGGGAGACTCGAACACGGCTTATTTCCATTAAGTGGTTAAAAGCCAAGCTACTAGAAGTAGAATCGATATTGTCACGGATGCTAATGATGTTTGTTATGATGGTGACCTGGTTCAGAATGCATTTATAAACCACTATACAAATTTCCTTGGACAAAAAGGTGTAACATCAGACTTTAATATTCATGAAATTTTCACTAACACGTTGTCAAATGATGTGGCTTTTAACATGGTGTGTACCGTTACGAGTCAAGAAGTGAAAGATGCTATGTTTTCTATGGGTGATGATAAATCCTCGGGTCCGGACGGGTACACGGCTGCTTTCTTTAAAGAAGCTTGGGATATTGTGGGAAAGGACGTAGTCAATGCGGTTCAAGAGTTCTTTACTAATGGTATTATTCTCAAAGAACTCAACCATACTATTATTGCTTTAATTCCAAAGATTCACTCTCCGCTTTGTATCAATGATTACCGTCCTATCTCATGTTGTAATGTGCTCTTCAAGTGCATTAGTAAAATCATTTCGAACCAAATTAAAGAGGGCTTGACAGATTTGGTTAGTCTAAACCAATATGCGTTTTGATTGGTTCCAAACAGTCAAGTCTAAAAGACTTAAAACTGCTCAAAAACCAATACAATTAAGATCAGAGGAGTATAGGGTCTCCCCGGGTCGTTATGTCCCAGCGAGCTATGCAATGGATCAATCAACGTCTAGTGATCGAGAAATTTGAATGATAAAGGGAATTGTGAATATTATAACTAAGGAAAAGCCAACAAATTAAAAACGCCTTAAATACAAATTAAAGAAAATTAAAAAGATAAAACCTATTAAATAAACGCTATCACTATAATTAAAGTGATGAACGTTTAAAACCTAAAACGTACGTTTAAATTAAAATCTACGCGACGTACAAAATAAAAAGTGAAACTAAATCAATATTAACCCTAAAAATATAAAAATGATGTTTTTATAAACCTAATGATAAAAGAAAGTTTTTAGAAAAAGAAAATTATTTTTAAAACTAATTATCTAATTAAAAACTATTTTTAACTATTAATTATTTACCTAAAATACAAGAAAATAGGAAATTAGGCTAGAAAAATAAGATTAAGACTTGGAAAAGTCTAAAATATCAAAATAGACTTTTCAAAACTATTTCTGTATTTTTCTGATTATCTTTCTATTTTTTATGAATTTTAAACTATTAAAAACTATTTAAATTACTAAAAATACAAATTTAACTAAGAAAAATATGAGAAAAAATACTTTTTTAGCTTTTTATATTTATCTAAACTTAATAAAATTGAAAAATTATTTTTTTGAACCTTTTTCTAATTTTTTGTATTAAATACTATTTAAAAGTGCTTAAAAACTAATTTAAATTAGGAAAAATAGCAAAACAACTTGGAAAAATCTGAAAATTTCAGGGAAACTCTAAAATAATATTAAGAAGCTATGAAAATTGGAAAAACAGGCATTTGTTTGCAAGAAAATGAAACTGATGATTCAAGTGCTTATTGAAATAAGCACTTGATAAGCAAATGAGCAAAACAGGCAACCCACTGATCACAGAAGCAATAATATACCAAATTGACCAGATTGCAACTAAAAACAATAAGCTTTAACCACTGAATAGCAAATTAACACAGATTTGATGTTAATGATATTAAGCTAAAACAGATTATGGTACCTACTTGCAGTTCAAGAAAAAGCACCCAAATAAGCTCTAAACTAAAAACCAATTATTAATACCTAAACTAGACCTAAGTGGCTATCTATGACCAAAATACCAGACCTTGAAAAGCTTTTACAAGCTCTGCACAAGCTTGTTCAGAAACTGAGAAATCACTCAGTTAATACTGAGTGATGAGCAGGGCACCTAGGACTCACTTTGAGCTTATGCACAAGCTCAACCAGAGGGCTTAAGCTAAAAACAGATATTAGGTCCTAAAGACCACCTAGCCAACTGCTTATATCCCAAAAATCAGACCCTAAAAAGGTTTAATGAACCTTGTGCACTATCTGCAAGTTCTGCAAAAAACAAGTTTTTGACAATTTTTTGACTTTTTGAAACAGACACCAGTTTGACTATCTTGAGATTTGGATCCAATTTGATGATTGATAATGAAGTTAAATGATGTAATGAAGCTATAACAACCTTTGTTAATTACTTTTAATCACAAAATGAGTGATTTGCTCTTTCAAAAATCCAACAGTGCATGAATAAGACAGATTAACCAAAGTTTTGACTTTCTGTGATGTTGCAGACCTAACCAAGACTCAATTGAGCATGTTTATACTAAACAAACATGAAACAATAAAGATCAACCACTGAGCTAGCTTCTGTTGCAGTTTAAAACTCAAATCCAAACACCCCTATTCTAACTGTTTGTGAATCAAAAATGATCTAAACACTGATTCAACTTATTTTTATGATCAAACCAACTTTAATTAACCTAAATATTACTATTGAAACAAGTTACAACTATTGTGAACCAATAAAACAGATTATGCAAAGAAATGAACTAGAACTTACAAATATCCCTAGCCACAATGGCTTGCCATTACTGAAACCCAGAACCACTAACCTATCATAATCAACCCACTAGTCCTAAATCAACCCACATCCAGCACTGCATCATCCCTTTGACCATTTCCATTGCCAATTTGACCCTGTTTGACTTTCTTTGACCAAAAACCAACTATGCTTAAAACTGAAACATAAGCTTATAGAAAGCTATTAGAAGCTTGTATAAGCTTATTGTAGCTGAGAATTGAGCTTTTTGAAGCCTTTGAATGATACTTTGAGATGGAAATTTTCAACAGTCAACTTAACAACATGAATTGATAGTGAAACTTAAATTAGAACTTGAAAATGATTTATATTGATTCCAATACTTATAAAGAGTACATTACAACAGAAGCTTACAAGTTTTACACTAAATTAAAGTTTTAAAATTAAAAACGACATTAAGAGAAAATTAAAAACTAGAAGACTCCTTTCCTTTGCTTCATTTGCCTTCTTTTATATCCAAAGATCTTTATCTCTCTTCTCTGATGACTTCCCACCAATTTCCTAGCCATTGGATGGCTTGAATCAATCTCAACCGTTTAAATGGTTTTTGGCGCCAAAATGGTTATTTGACAGATAGGAGAGATTGAGTGAAATGGGGGAGAGGCATTTATTGCATTTGGAGTTTGGTGAGGTGGGGGGGGGGACAGGAAGGTGATATGGTGAGGCTAGGTGGTGTGTTGGTGGCTGGTATGGTGGGCAGACAATAAGGAGGGAAAACGGGGAAGAGGGTGAGACTGGTTTGACTTGTTTGACTGGTCTTTTGACCAGAGGTGTATTATTAATCAAGGGGTCCAAATTGCATTTTGACAGGGGGTCACAGGTTATGAAAGGGTCCAAAATGGGTGTTTAAAGGTTAATAACACAAGGACCTTTGTTGTCAAATCTGAAAATGCAAGGACCTAATCTGCCAATTCATCAAACTTGATCCAAGGGTTGAAAATGACACTTTCAAAAAGTATAAGGACTAGACTTGCCAATTTCAAAATTCCAGGGGCCAATCTGCCAATTTTCAAACTTGGAGGACCATTTTTGTAATTTTCTCAAACTTTTCATATTTTTCACCAAAGGACTTATTTTGACAACTTTTGATTTTAAAAGGACCTTTGGTGACTTTACTTTTGAAATTTTGGCTCAGGGACTATTTTTGACAATTTATGAAACTTGGGGGACTAAAACTGCCAATTTTGCAAATTTGATATGTTTTTCATCTGATTTTGATATTTTTGAATTTAAAACACATAAAACACTGATTTGTGATATTTTGATCATTTTGATGTGTTTCTGAGTGTTTTCAGATGATTTTGCAGTTTATTTTATACAAAAATGATGAGTATTTACACACTCATCAATCCCCCACACTGAGATATTGCTAGTCCCTAGCAATGATTTGAGAAAACATAATGGATTTGAAACTCTTTACCAAAAGCCATTACTTCTGGAGTAGCCAAATGTTTCAGTTCAAGTAAGAACCATGGTACACCGATAACCATGTGATTTTGAGCAAACCACCAGCTTTCAACGGATTTGATTTTGTCTTTACCAGAAGCCGTACCCTTCTGGACTAGCCAACTCTTAGATAAATTATCAACATTATCTTTGGTGAGCTGATTACCAATTATGGTTTTTCCACTGCCTTTACCACAAGCCATAATCTTGCGGGCTAGCCAACTCTTCACTTTTTAGGATATGGTGAGTTGAGAACCATACAATTTTGGGCAAATTGCAAGCCATATAAACGGATTTGAGAAATCTTTACCAAGAGCCGTTTGCTCCTGGATTAGCCAATCCTTTTGCCTTACAGACATGGCGGACTGATAACCAGATGAGAAAGTGTAGAACACTTACTCCAAAAAAAATTTTTGGCCAAAAATGGGGGGATTGGGCGGTATAATTACATGATAAAATTCGTGAGAATCCCCCCCACACTTAGAAATGAATATTGCCCTCAATATTCAAAGTACCGGCGGTTATGCCGAAACAAAGAACGTAAAAGGGAAATACTACGGCCATTATTTAGAAAGAAGATTTTTTTTTTTTTTTTTTTTTTTTTTTTTTTGAAACATGTGGGCAACCCCCCCACACTAGGGTGGTAGAAAGAGGTAAGAAGACAGAAATATGGGTGAAAACCCATATGGCATGCTACTGTTTTTGATTACCGAGTCGCTAGCTTGACTCGATCCCCGCATTCATTGGTTCATGGGGAAAGTTTGTAAGTCCGGGACAACCATGGATGGAATGTCCTCTCCAAAGTAATGCTTCACTCGATGACCATTCACTTTGAAATTAGGACCATCGGGTTGAGATAACTCAATGGTACCATAAGGATAAACCTTAGCGATAGTGAATGGACCAGACCAACGGGACTTGAGCTTTCCCGAGAAAATCTTCAATCTTGAGTTGAAAAGAAGGACTCGATCACCGACGTTGAAAACGCGGTTTTTGATTTTTGAGTCATGGATCTTCTTTGTCTTTTTTTTGTAGATCAAAGAGTTCTCGTAAGCTTGATCACGGAGTTCATTTAATTCATTCATTTGAACTTTCCGATGATCACCCGCTGTCTGAATATCAAAGTTAGCATGCTTCAAGGCCCAGTATGCCTTGTGCTCGAGCTCAACTGGAAGATGACATGCCTTCCCGTACACCAGCTTGTATGGAGTGCACCCGATGGGTGTTTTGTAAGCTGTACGGAAGGCCCAGAGTGCGTCATCTAGCCTATCCGACCAAGAGGCACGGTTTTCACCAACCGTCCTCTCAAGAATTCTTTTTATCCCCCGGTTAGAAACTTCCACTTGCCCACTTGTTTGTGGGTGGTACGCAGTAGAGGTACGGTGAGTTACACCATACTTTTGCATGACTCTTGCAAATTGGTCATTGCAGAAGTGCGTACCACGATCACTGATTATGGCTCGTGGGGTTCCAAACCTAGCAAAGAGAGATTTCAAGAATTTCACCACAACTCGGGCATCGTTGGTGGGTAAAGCCTTAGCTTCAACCCATTTTGACAAGTAGTCAACGGCCACGAGTATGTATTTGTTTCCATGGGAAGAAGGAAATGGCCCCATAAAGTCAATGCCCCAGATGTCAAAAATCTCACACACTTGAATGGCGTTTTGCGGCATTTCATTCCTTTGTGAGATATTCCCGTGACGTTGACAAGCGTCACAGGTTTTGACGAATTCATGGGCATCCTTATAGATCGTGGGCCAATAGAATCCCGAATCAAACACCTTCTTGGCGGTGTAGTTGGGGCTATGATGTCCCCCAGTAGGTCCAGAATGGCAAGCTTTGAGAATGTCAACGGCTTCCTGACCATACACACATCGCCGGATGACTTGATCCGCAGAGATTTTAAACAAGCAGGGGTCGTCCCAGAAATAATGTTTCACATCTTTAAAGAATTTATTTTTCTGTTGGGACGACATCCCTTTCACAACAAAGTTACCCGCATGGTAATTTGCAAAGTCAGCAAACCATGGGGTAGAAGAATCTCCACGAAAAGAAACCATATTGAGTGTTTCGAGAGGAAATGTTTCATTAATTTCCTTTTTCTCGAACACATTTTGGTGAGGGTTCTCTAATCGGGAGAGATGATCAGCAGCCAGGTTCTCAGCTCCTTTTTTATCATGAATGATGATATCAAATTCTTGTAGGAGGAGAACCCAACGGAGCAATCTCGGCTTTGCATCTTGTTTTGCAAAGAGATATTTGAGTGCCGAGTGATCCGTATACACCACGCATTTGGTCAAGATGAGGTATGGCCGAAACTTCTCAAAAGCATACACCACCGCTAATAATTCTTTTTCCGTAGTGGTGTAATGAGTCTGAGCTTCAGTCATAGTTTTGCTCGCGTAGTGGATTGGCTGGAAATGCTTGGTTTTGCGTTGCCCCAAGACTGCACCGATTGCAAAGTCACTTGCATCGCACATGAGCTCGAAGGGTAAATCCCAGTCGGGGGCAACTAGAATGGGTGCTTCCGTAAGCTTTTTCTTCAATGTTTCAAAAGCTTCGATGCACTCGGGAGAGAAGATGAAAGGAGCATCTTTTTCGAGAAGATGGGTCATAGGCCGGGCGATTTTAGAGAAATCCTGAATAAATCTGCGATAAAACCCGGCATGACCTAGAAAACTCCTAACACCTTTGACAGTAGTAGGATGAGGTAGTTTAGCAATGACATCAACTTTTGCTCTATCTACCTCGATTCCATTCTTAGAAATCTTATGGCCAAGGACTATGCCTTCTTTGACCATAAAGTGGCTCTTCTCCCAGTTTAGACATAGATTGGTGTCTTCACACCGTTTGAGCATTTTGTCTAAGTGGGAGAGACAAGTCTGAAATGAGTCCCCAATGACCGAGAAGTCATCCATAAACACCTCCATAGTTTCCCCGATCATGTCGTGGAAAATTGCCATCATACATCGTTGGAACGTGCCAGGAGCATTGCATAAGCCAAAAGGCATACGTCTGTAGGCAAACGTCCCGTATGGGCAGGTGAATGTGGTTTTCTCTTGATCCAGCGGATCAATGGGGATCTGAAAGTAACCTGAGAAACCATCAAGGAAACAATAGTATTCGTTCCCTGCTAATCTTTCAAGCATCTGGTCCATGAAGGGTAGAGGAAAATGGTCTTTACGGGTGGCTTCGTTTAACTTTCGATAGTCAATGCACATACGCCATCCCGTAACCAATCGAGTCGGAATCAACTCGTTTTCTTCATTCGTGACAACAGTAATGCCACCCTTTTTTGGAACGCAATGGATTGGGCTAACCCAAGGACTATCAGAGATCGGGTAAATCAGACCGGCATCAAGAAGTTTGAGAACTTCTAGTTTGATAACCTCATGAATCTTAGGATTCACCCTTCTCTGACTTTGGACTGCTGGTTTGAAGTCATCCTCCATTAAGATTTTGTGGGTACAAAACTCAGGGTTGATACCCTTAATGTCGGAGAGTTTCCAAGCAATTGCTTGCTTGTGTGACTTCAAGACCTTTATGAGAGCAGTTTTCTCCTCCTCAGTCAAGTCTTTAGCAATAATGACGGGTAATTTATCATCACCCTCCAAGAATGCATACTCAAGATGAGGAGGTAGGTCCTTAAGTTCAACCTCGGGAAATTCATCAGTAGATGATTGCACTGATTTGATTTCCTCAATTGTGATTTCTTTCGGAGGGGGTGAAGGTAATGGATCTTCATTAAGCAATTGCTCAAGATAAAGAATATCCCCCTCCGAATCATACACACCATCAATTCCAGGCGGAATTGATTCATCAGTAGCCAGAAATGCATCGATCTCTTCCAGGAGGAAGTCACCTCCCTCAAACGGAGTAAGAGAGGGGGAAGAGTCGGCAATGATAGGTTGAGGAGATGTGGTGGGATTGGAATTCCCACTCACAGAATTATGAAGATAACCAAGAAACTCTTGAGAGTACTCCTCTGAGGCAATGTCAATTAAATCGACTCGATTAATTGATTCAGTATCATAATTTGAGGAGTACCTCGAAGTTTGATCGAGGTTAAAGGTAACAGCTTCATTACCCACACGGAGAGTGATTTCCTGCTCAAATACATCAATAAGAGCACGGCCCGTCCTCAAGAATCCCCGCCCAACAATGAGAGGAACTCGAGGATCAGCATCGAAATCAACGACTACAAAGTCAGCTGGGAAGTGGAACTTTCCTACTTTCACGAATACATCCTCGGCAATGCCAAGAGGACGCGAGATAGAACGATCTGCAAGCTCAAGAGTCATGCAGGTAGGAATAAGTTCCGGAAGAGAAAGTTGCTTCCACACTGAATATGGCATCAGATTGATGCTTGCTCCAAGATCGGCAAGGGCAAAGCATTCAATCATCCCAGGAAAAACACAAGGAAGAAGAAATTTTCCGGGATCTCCTAGCTTCTCGGGAAGCTTCTTTAACAACACTGCTGAGCAATTCTCATTCAAAGGAGTCTTAGCCATTTCAAACAGCTTTTCTTTGTTGCTCAACATGTGTTTCAGAGTAGATGCAAATTTGGGCATTAACATGATGGCATCCGCGAAGCTTATGTCAAAGTGAAGCTCTTGGAAAATCTGAAAGAATTTTTCCATCTGATGACTAGCTTTCTCGCGGAGCTTTTGCTCATGTAACCGTGAGGGATAAGGAAGAGAAGATTTGGATTTCTGATTCTCAACAGGAGCTATAGGAGGTTCAAAAACAACTCCTTGATTTGACTTGGGTTGCTGGACCACTTGAGGTTGGACTACCGAAGGTTGGACGTGTGCGGTACTTCGTGGACTTGAATAATGCACCTTGTCCGTTGTTTCCTTGGTAACTTGACTCATTGCCACAGGAGGAGGAGGCATAGGAGTCGTAGGTCCATTGTGTTTTGGAGGTTCGCTTTCCACTACCTTCGGGATAGAAGAAGAAGAAGAGGTAGTAGGAACAGCAGGTCCAGCATATGAAGCACCACTTCGGGTTGTGATCGCCTTTGCATCGCCCCTCGGATTAGCGATCGTATTGCTAGGTAAAGTACCTGAGCCCGAGGGTCGATCATTTAAAGACTTCTTGATGTCAGAAATCTGGCTGACCAACAACCGATTCATTTCCTCTTGGGATTTCATGAACTGTTTCAACAACTCATCAGATGATGGTCCAGTTGGAACAATGGCTTGAGTTTGCACGGGAAAATTCTGGCCTCTATTGTTAGGATTAGGGCCTTGATTCTGAAAATTCCCTGGATTGTTTCCATGAAAATACCCTGGGTTGAAAATTCCCTGACCTGGGTTTCTATTGAAATTTCCTTGATGTTGGAAATTTTGATTCTGATTCTGAAAACCGTTGTTTTGATTGAAATGACCTTGGTTTTGAAAACCTTGGTTTGGTCTATTTTGATTCTGATTACGGTTTTGATTTTGATTGAAACCGGGAGGTCCAGAGTAGTGGTTAGGACGGTGGTTCGGGTCTACAGGAGCACGATATTGATTGCCTCCTTGATTAGGCATCCCGCCCACAGCATTAGCTTCAAAGGGGTTACCATCGGTGGCCATACAGTTATAATAAGCATGGGGGCCACCACAGGTAACACAGACTTCCACTTTCTTAACTTCCGCAGGAGGTGAAGTTTGTGGAAAAGAGACTTTCTTCTGGTTGGAAAGAACCAAAGCTTGAATAGCTTCCGTGAGTTTATCAATCTTAGCATCGGTGCTAGACTGACTCACGGGCGATGAAGAAGAAGAAGGACCAACACTGACTTGGGAAACAACCGGCTTGCTTCGTGCAGTGCGGACCTTGGACTTATTTTCAATGATCGCTAAAGCTTCTTTGACAGTTTTGCTTAGGAAATTTCCTCCCGCGGAGGAATTGAGAGAATCTTGATCAGATTGACTCACTCCATTATAGAAAGTATCGAGTTGCATCAACTCGGAGAAACCGTGGTGAGGACATTTGCGAAGCAATTCCTTGAAACGATCCCACGATTCACTGAAGGATTCATCAAACTTCTGAGTGAACTTGATGATTTCGTTTTTAAGACTCGTGGTTTTTGAAGGTGGATAGAATTCATTCACAAATTTCTTCACCAGATCTTCCCATGTCTCAATAGACTGAGGGGGTTGCTTTTCAAGCCAAATCCGGGCTTGCCCCTCAAGAGAAAATGGGAACAGAAGAAGCTTAACAGCATCAGAAGGGACATTCTTATACTTGATGGTAGATGCAATCTTGTTAAACCATCGAATATGAGCATGAGGATCATCCCGCTCAAAACCGTAGAACTGATTTGAGGTTACAAGATTCAGTAACCCGGTCTTGAGTTCAAAATTTTCAGCCACGATGGCTGGTACAACGATAGCATCTCCATACCCGTCGATGGGTGCCTGGAGAAGCTCGCACATAGGAATCTCATCCGCCATGACAACGGGAGTAGTGCGAACAGTCCGGATCTCAGATCCGACTGATGGAGCAGAAAGTCTACGAGCACGCCTTCTTGGAATCTTGACAAGCTCACGAAATGGGCTCACAGATCTAGAAGAGCGAGTGCGCATACACTAGAGTTAACTCTAAGAGAACTCAGAGTTAAGGAGAGAAATGGGAATTATGAAAACCTTTCAGATGAGAATGAGAATTATGAAGACGTTTTGTAAAAATGGGGTGAGAAGAATCTTTTTGGGTTTCTGGTTCTGAAACGTCGATATCACAACAAAATCAATTAACACAAAATCGAGGCAAAACAACAGTGAACTTAACCAATAATCCAAGATGAATGGCTTCTTTGAAAAAGGTACACCAATCACAAGGACACAAAGGCAAGTTTTATATCTTTAGTTCGGGAACTTATTATGGTCGCACCCCCAGTTAGGTAGTGCACTGCCTTGGTTTTCGGTGGTAATCTTTTAAGTTGTTAATTATTAGAGAAAACGACGATTCTTTTTGTATTTTTATTTTTGATACATATATAGAAACAAAAGGAAAAATATTTTTGTGTTTTATAAGTTTTTGGCTGTTTTTGGGTTTTTGGATTTTTTAGAAGAAAATATGGATATATATATATATACAAAGATGGATGATATAAACAAAGAGTGAGGATTCAAACAACTAATCTGCTAAAACGGGAGATAGATCAGCACAGCTCCCCGGCAGCGGCGCCAAAATTTGATTGGTTCCAAACAGTCAAGTCTAAAAGACTTAAAACTGCTCAAAAACCAATACAATTAAGATCAGAGGAGTATAGGGTCTCCCCGGGTCGTTATGTCCCAGCGAGCTATGCAATGGATCAATCAACGTCTAGTGATCGAGAAATTTGAATGATAAAGGGAATTGTGAATATTATAACTAAGGAAAAGCCAACAAATTAAAAACGCCTTAAATACAAATTAAAGAAAATTAAAAAGATAAAACCTATTAAATAAACGCTATCACTATAATTAAAGTGATGAACGTTTAAAACCTAAAACGTACGTTTAAATTAAAATCTACGCGACGTACAAAATAAAAAGTGAAACTAAATCAATATTAACCCTAAAAATATAAAAATGATGTTTTTATAAACCTAATGATAAAAGAAAGTTTTTAGAAAAAGAAAATTATTTTTAAAACTAATTATCTAATTAAAAACTATTTTTAACTATTAATTATTTACCTAAAATACAAGAAAATAGGAAATTAGGCTAGAAAAATAAGATTAAGACTTGGAAAAGTCTAAAATATCAAAATAGACTTTTCAAAACTATTTTTGTATTTTTCTGATTATTTTTCTATTTTTTATGAATTTTAAACTATTAAAAACTATTTAAATTACTAAAAATACAAATTTAACTAAGAAAAATATGAAAAAATACTTTTTTAGCTTTTTATATTTATCTAAACTTAATAAAATTGAAAAATTATTTTTTTGAACCTTTTTCTAATTTTTTGTATTAAATACTATTTAAAAGTGCTTAAAAACTAATTTAAATTAGGAAAAATAGCAAAACAACTTGGAAAAATCTGAAAATTTCAGGGAAACTCTAAAATAATATTAAGAAGCTATGAAAATTGGAAAAACAGGCATTTGTTTGCAAGAAAATGAAACTGATGATTCAAGTGCTTATTGAAATAAGCACTTGATAAGCAAATGAGCAAAACAGGCAACCCACTGATCACAGAAGCAATAATATACCAAATTGACCAGATTGCAACTAAAAACAATAAGCTTTAACCACTGAATAGCAAATTAACACAGATTTGATGTTAATGATATTAAGCTAAAACAGATTATGGTACCTACTTGCAGTTCAAGAAAAAGCACCCAAATAAGCTCTAAACTAAAAACCAATTATTAATACCTAAACTAGACCTAAGTGGCTATCTATGACCAAAATACCAGACCTTGAAAAGCTTTTACAAGCTCTGCACAAGCTTGTTCAGAAACTGAGAAATCACTCAGTTAATACTGAGTGATGAGCAGGGCACCTAGGACTCACTTTGAGCTTATGCACAAGCTCAACCAGAGGGCTTAAGCTAAAAACAGATATTAGGTCCTAAAGACCACCTAGCCAACTGCTTATATCCCAAAAATCAGACTCTAAAAAGGTTTAATGAACCTTGTGCACTATCTGCAAGTTCTGCAAAAAACAAGTTTTTGACAATTTTTTGACTTTTTGAAACAGACACCAGTTTGACTATCTTGAGATTTGGATCCAATTTGATGATTGATAATGAAGTTAAATGATGTAATGAAGCTATAACAACCTTTGTTAATTACTTTTAATCACAAAATGAGTGATTTGCTCTTTCAAAAATCCAACAGTGCATGAATAAGACAGATTAACCAAAGTTTTGACTTTCTGTGATGTTGCAGACCTAACCAAGACTCAATTGAGCATGTTTATACTAAACAAACATGAAACAATAAAGATCAACCACTGAGCTAGCTTCTTTTGCAGTTTAAAACTCAAATCCAAACACCTCTATTCTAACTGTTTGTGAATCAAAAATGATCTAAACACTGATTCAACTTATTTTTATGATCAAACCAACTTTAATTAACCTAAATATTACTATTGAAACAAGTTACAACTATTGTGAACCAATAAAACAGATTATGCAAAGAAATGAACTAGAACTTACAAATATCCCTAGCCACAATGGCTTGCCATTACTGAAACCCAGAACCACTAACCTATCATAATCAACCCACTAGTCCTAAATCAACCCACATCCAGCACTGCATCATCCCTTTGACCATTTCCATTACCAATTTGACCCTGTTTGACTTTCTTTGACCAAAAACCAACTATGCTTAAAACTGAAACATAAGCTTATAGAAAGCTATTAGAAGCTTGTATAAGCTTATTGTAGCTGAGAATTGAGCTTTTTGAAGCCTTTGAATGATACTTTGAGATGGAAATTTTCAACAGTCAACTTAACAACATGAATTGATAGTGAAACTTAAATTAGAACTTGAAAATGATTTATATTGATTCCAATACTTATAAAGAGTACATTACAACAGAAGCTTACAAGTTTTACACTAAATTAAAGTTTTAAAATTAAAAACGACATTAAGAGAAAATTAAAAACTAGAAGACTCCTTTCCTTTGCTCCATTTGCCTTCTTTTATATCCAAAGATCTTTATCTCTCTTCTCTGATGACTTCCCACCAATTTCCTAGCCATTGGATGGCTTGAATCAATCTCAACCGTTTAAATGGTTTTTGGCGCCAAAATGGTTATTTGACAGATAGGAGAGATTGAGTGAAATGGGGGAGAGGCATTTATTGCATTTGGAGTTTGGTGAGGTGGGGGGGGGGACAGGAAGGTGATATGGTGAGGCTAGGTGGTGTGTTGGTGGCTGGTATGGTGGGCAGACAATAGGGAGGGAAAACGGGGAAGAGGGTGAGACTGGTTTGACTTGTTTGACTGGTCTTTTGACCAGAGGTGTATTATTAATCAAGGGGTCCAAATTGCATTTTGACAGGGGGTCACAGGTTATGAAAGGGTCCAAAATGGGTGTTTAAAGGTTAATAACACAAGGACCTTTGTTGTCAAATCTGAAAATGCAAGGACCTAATCTGCCAATTCATCAAACTTGATCCAAGGGTTGAAAATGACACTTTCAAAAAGTATAAGGACTAGACTTGCCAATTTCAAAATTCCAGGGGCCAATCTGCCAATTTTCAAACTTGGAGGACCATTTTTGTAATTTTCTCAAACTTTTCATATTTTTCACCAAAGGACTTATTTTGACAACTTTTGATTTTAAAAGGACCTTTGGTGACTTTACTTTTGAAATTTTGGCTCAGGGACTATTTTTGACAATTTATGAAACTTGGGGGACTAAAACTGCCAATTTTGCAAATTTGATATGTTTTTCATCTGATTTTGATATTTTTGAATTTAAAACACATAAAACACTGATTTGTGATATTTTGATCATTTTGATGTGTTTCTGAGTGTTTTCAGATGATTTTGCAGTTTATTTTATACAAAAATGATGAGTATTTACACACTCATCACGTTTGTTCCAAGTAGGAGAATCTCGGATAATATTCTTCTGACCCAAGAATTAATGCATAATTATCATCTTGATAGAGGCCTTCCTAGATGTGCGTTCAAGGTGGACATTCAAAAAGCTTATGATACCGTTGATTGGGATTTCTTAAAAGAGGTCTTAGTTGGTTTTGGTTTTCACTCCCATATGATTGCTTGGATTATGAAGTGTGTTTCTACTACATCATTTTCGTTGAAAATTAACGGTGTTTTGCATGGGTATTTCAAAGGTAAACGGGGTCTTCGGCAAGGTGATCCTATGTCCCCTTATCTTTTTACCCTTGTGATGGAGGTTTTAACTCTTATGTTGCAGCGAAGAGTTCGTGAGTCGGAAAGCTTTACATATCATCAACATTGTTCTAATTTAAACATCATTAATCTATGCTTTGCTGATGATCTCTTCCTTTTTGCGCATGGTGATGTTCATTCTGCTCGAGTTATTATGGACTCGTTGGAAGAGTTTAAGAATGCTTCTGGTCTAGTCCCTAGCTTACCTAAGAGTACGACATATTTCTGTAATGTCCTAAATCATGTCAAGCTTGCTATTCTTAATGTTTTGCCTTTTGAGGAAGGCTCTCTCCCGGTTAAGTATTTAGGTGTTCCTTTGATATCGACGAGACTTGTGTATCGTGATTGTAAAGAGCTGGTTGAAAAGGTTCAACATAGGATTCAAGATTGGAAAAATAAGTTTCTTTCTTTTGCGGGTAGATTGCAACTTGTGCAATCTGTTTTATCTTCTATGCATGTGTATTGGGCATCCGTTTTTATTTTACCCTCTAGAGTTATGTTGGATATCGAACAGTTAATGCGTGGGTTTCTTTGGTGCCAAGGTAATATGCGTAAGGGTAAATCTAAAGTGGCATGGGAGGTGGGTTGTTTACCTAAACAGGAGGGTGGCCTTGGTATAAGACGACTAGAGGCTTTTAACGCTGCTCTAATTGCTCGCATATTTGGAGTATTTTAACGTCAAAGGAGTTGTTGTGGGTCAAATGGATTCATGCCAACAAGCTGAGGGGGCGTAACTTTTGGGATATCCCATTTCGTGGTAACATGTCTTAGGGTTGGAGGAAAATTCTTCAGGTACGTCCTTTAATTCGACAATTTATTTGGCATCGTTTAGGAGATGGAAATGTAGCATCAGTGTGGTTTGATAGATGGTTTGCTTTAAGCCCGCTTGGGAGTCTTGTTTATAATCGTGACATAAAATAGGGCGGGTTTTCATTCTTCCTCTAAAGTTGTGGATGTGTTAGATAATGGAAGTTGGAATTGGCCAATTGAATGGCAAGATAAGTACCCTATGGTCTTTTCGCTCACTGTTCCAACTTTGGATCCAAATTCTCATGACTTGTTGGTATGGAGGAACCAAAATGATGTAGAAATGCAATTCTCGGTTGCTACTGTTTGGGACACCATAAGACCGAGGGGTGAGGAAGTCGATTGGTATAAGGTGGTGTGGTTTTCTCACTGTATTCCTCGCTATGCCTTTCATCTATGGTTGGTGATCAAGCGGAAATTAAAGACTCAAGATGCATTGAGACAATGGGATGTTAGTGGCGATACTAACTTAAACATGTTTCTATGCCCTCTTTGTGAAATGCAACCGGATTCTCACCAACATTTATTTTTTGATTGTACTTTCTCATCTCATATTTTGGCGCATATGAAGATGTTGGTTGGTTTACCAAATGTTTCACCCTCATTGGAAGCTATTGTTAATTATCTTGTCCCTATATCAAAGAAACGTTCGGCTAGAAGTGTTATTGCAAAGCTTGTGGTTGCGGCTTGTTCTTATTTTATTTGGCAAGAACGGAATCATAGGCTTTTTAAGAAGAGGAAGCGATCGAAGGAGAAAGTTCTTGAGTTGATCATGTCTACCGTACGCCTCAAGCTACTTTCTGTAGATTTAAGAAGACATCTCAGGTGGAGTTTTTCACTCAGATTTGGAACATTCCTAGCTCTCTTATTTCGAGGCTACTAAAGCTTTATTTCTTTTAAGTAGTGGCTAGGTGTTTGTATATCATGTGATTGGTTTGTCAATCGCATGTTAGCGTTTTGGTTTGAAGCACAACATGTGCGTTTTTGGTCATAGCCAATGTGGTGCTCAACCACATTTCCTGTTCTTCATTGTTTTGTGAGTAATATATTTTACCAGGGTAAATTAACCCTTTACCCAAAAAAAAAAAAAAAAAAAAACAACACATATATACCTACCAAAACACACATACACACATACAAAAACGCAAAAAACACACACACTCATGACTCGGTCGTCCACAAGACCGAATCTTTATTTTTCTTTGTTTGAAGACGCCTGATTCATGTCCTCTTTAATAAAAAGACGCATTCTCTTTGCCTATGTGAAACCTTAGACGTGTGTTCTTGCACACTATCATGTTTGGTCTTAGGCTGCCCCCAGTAAGGGATACCAATCCCTCCTATTTTCTCTGCCACGTCAGCTTTCTCTCTCCAGCGACCTTCAGGCGATTAATGACCTACACTAAAAAAAAACATACCCCATAAAAATACCTTAACTACACACAAAAAAACAAAGAAACAAAATTTCACACTCGATCGTGTAGACAACCGAAATCTCCCAAACAAGTCGGTCTCCTGATTTGCCGCAGTTAAAGGGATCGACTCCAAATTGATCACCTCAGTCGATCGAGAGTAAAAGGATCGACATTATTGTAAGCAGCATTAGATTCGAGTACAAGTTAGATTAATTTTCAAAAAATATCTCATTTGAAAACTTTCCATTTATACTTGGAATACTATCTAGTTAGTTAGGCCAAACACACAAAATAAAAACCCACGCAAAACACACCTCTTCCTACAAAATACAAAACCTTACCGTTACTTAACTTGATTCTCTTTGGTATATGCTCCCAGAATCTCGTCTTATCCCTCCTTCCCATTTTCCCTCTTATTAACTAACCACTCCTCACCCCATTTCACTCGCACACAAAACCCATGGCGCCAGTTGCAACCACCTCTTACTTCACATTCTCGGCGCGTGACTCCCACTCTCTTTCCCAAACACAAAAGCCTCTATCAACTGCCTCTTTACTCCACCACAACGGTATCTACTTCACCTTCTCGGCGCGTGACTTCCACGCGCCGTCAAATAAGCTCATCAAACCGTCTAACAAGCTTCCGTTCACTTCCTTACCGTCACTTTTGTCGTCATCTTCGTCGTACGGTAGACGGAAAACGAATGTTTCGACTGAACCGGTAGAGTACGTGTCTCCGGCACCGGAATTTGACACCGGTAACGAGCTTAACCGTCTCCGTAAGCTTCGAAAAAGCCTAACGAGTGCGAAAACGTTACGAGAGAGAGTACACGTGGTGGATTGTGATTCGAGAGTGAAGCGGTTTTTTAAAAGGAATAAAAAAGGAGTGGCTAGGGTTTTAGATGAGTTTAAGCTAGATGAGTATGAGTTTTATTTGCTTAAATGTATAGTTGCAGCTGGTCAAGAGCATGTTTTGAATTCAGGTTATGATAGTAGTGATTATGATGTTGATGGCAATGGTGAGGTTTTGTCTGCGAGAAGTACGATGAAGGCCGCGTTGTATAGTTTGGTTGAAATGATTGAGAATTGGGACGGGAGTGATGAGTGTGTGAAGAAAGTTGACGGTGGGGCGTTGAATTCGTTGTTGCGGACGCTTAGAGACGTTGAAGAGTTTTATAACTGTATCGGAGGGATTATTGGGTTAGTTTTCTAATTTGCACTTATTGTCATGTTATGCGTTGGCTTGGTAGCATAAGTCGTATGATAGGCTGGCGTTAAGTTTCTAGGTAGTTTAGAATAAAAATAAGAATTCGGCGTAAATCTGACCGTAGCATTACTCGTAACTCGTAATATAGGCCGACTTTATAACAAAGTTAACTTGACTGCATTACATGGATCATTATTCAAAATTTGCTCAAATGAGTGAAAATTTGGAAGATACATCTTCATTTGGAAGTCCGATTTTTGCAAATTAACTTCTGTTTATGACATCGTAAGTGTTGTTGCTATTACGAGTATGCAGAATGAATGCTTGAGAATTTTTTCAATTTACATGGTTTATTCTAAATGCTACTTTTCATAGACTGGATTTTTTAAGACCAATTCGTATGGTTCTGAAAATGATTACTGATGATCATATACTCGATTAATTGAATATCTTGCAGATACCAGCTAATGGTTTTAGAGCTTCTTTCTCAGTCTGTACATGGAGAGAAGAATGATAACTTTCAACACGTAAATAACTCTAACTCAATGGGAATGGAAATTTTAGAAATTCATCCACCAAGTGTACTTGATCTTTCTCAAGACACAGAATATGCGGCACTGGCCGCTTTATGGGGAATTGAGGTAAGATGAGTTTTGTGTTGTTTGTTATTTTATAAGATGCAAGGAAAGAGTTTCAGGAAATTTAGGTATTTTTTAAACTGAATTTAGGGTTTGCCGCAACTAGGAGAGATTTATCCTCTTGGAGGCTCTGCTGACAGGCTTGGATTTGTGGACTCGGTCACGGGTGAATGTCTCCCAGCGGCAATGCTTCCGTATTGTGGCCGTACCTTGTTGGAAGGTCTTATAAGAGATCTTCAGGTAAAATTTCTTTCTAAGAATCTATGATTGTCTTCTAGTAAAGGTGGATGATCGAGGTTAAGGTCATTACATCTGATCTTATGCAAAAAATAAATTAAGGATGTAGTTTTCGTTTACACTATGATACTATTTTTACCAGTAGTAACAACTGTTCAACAATTTCAAGGCTAGGGAATTCTTATATTTCAAATTATATGGAGAACAATGCATAACACCTGTCGCGATCATGACAAGTTCGGCCAAAAATAACCATCAACATATCACGTTGCTGTGTGAAAGATCCAAATGGTTTGGAAGAGGTCGATCAAGGTTCCAACTTTTTGAACAGGTCTTATGAGTAGAATATTTGATTATGCCTTCTACAATCGTTTCAAGCTTAATTACAATATAAGACAATACTTACGTTGTATGAATCGTGTTTGCCAGCCACTTGTCCCTGCTGTTAGCGCTGAAGATGGCCAGTGGTTGACCAAGGGACAGTTTGTGCCTGTCTGCAAGCCTGGTGGTCATGGTGTGATATGGAAACTTGCTTATGACAAAGGCGTTTTTCGGTGGTTTCGTGACCATAGAAGAAAAGGGGCAACAGTTCGACAAGTCAGGTTAGCCTAAATTAGTTACCCCAGTATGTATTTGTGCTCCGATGGCTGGATATGACAATGTTGGTATTTAGATTTTATGTATTAATATAAGGTCTATGTCTGCAGTAATGTCGTAGCTGCTACCGACGTGACCCTCATGGCAATGGCGGGAATTGGTCTGCGTGAAGAGAAGGTTATACTTCTATCTGAACTTTGCCTGACTCGTTACTTTTAGTAAACCTGTTTGAATCACCACAGAAAGAGAACGGGGTGAGTTGCATGAGTTGTTGATTCTGACCATAATTACACTTGAACTAGTTTTCATGTTTGTTCTTGTTCCTATGTTGATAGAACTTTGTTTTTTTTTTCTTTTAATCTTCAGTTTTATTCCTGCTTCTCTCTCAGTCTCTCTGTCTACTTGGATATGTGTAAACCTTCACCTTTTAGTATCCTCTAAAATTTTCCACCTTGATTACTACATCATCTTTTTTTGTTAGTTCTGCAAATGCTAGTCTATTAAAAACACTGCAGCCAATTAGCCTTTTGATATAAGTGCCACCTATTTTGGACTTGAAATGGGTGGCATTGTCATAGGCTCATAGCAGACGGTATTCGGGAATGGAAGAAATACATGCATCTGTTTTGATATTGTTAGCTTGTCCTATGAGCTAGTGGTAGATATAGATATAACGCTCACGCTATACATAGGAGGAACTAGTATTATTTAAATGACTGATGAGGATTTTTTGGAAGTTGACCGCTAGCTCAACATTTACTTGGTTGTGAATGGGGGGATGCATGTTCTTGCTATGGATGTGGCTAAAGTGCATATAGCTTATTGAACACTACAATGATTTCCATGAAGCTATAACAGGCATTCACAGCTATCTGATACCTAGTACTCACATAATTCCATACCGTCACTTATGATTTACAAGGGGTGGGTCGGGTATTTAAACCTTCCAAGAGGCTAATTACCTTCCCACTAATTTAATATGTGGAAATATATGGTAAAATAAACTGAGAAAACAAAGATGTCAACAAACTAATTTTTTTATTTCTACCTGATCTTTTTCAGAAGCTTGGTTTCGCATCATGCAAACGAAACTCTGGTGCTACAGAAGGCATAAATGTTTTAATTGAGAAAGGAAAGCCTGATGGGACATGGGCATATGGTGTGTCATGCATTGAATATACCGAGTTTGACAAATTTGGAATTGCTGATGGATCTCATTCTTCTAATAGGTACCATTTGAAACCTTTTATTTAATTTCACAGAAAAGTAAGATAATTGATATATTAACCATCCTAACTTAGGCAGGTACATTATATCTTTCATTTTGTGGCACAGCCAACTTTTTTCTATATTGTTTCCTTTTTCCCCCATTTTATTGTTTTTACGAGTAAATGAGTATCCTGCTTAATATGTGAATGTTAAGATTTTCTCATATTGCTACATGAATCACCACCAATCGCTATCACTGTTTTCTTCATTGATGGTTTGGTTAGTGAAATCCTATATGGTTTGTCTTCAAAGGTTTTATTTTAATTTCTTACTTTTTTCTGGAAGTTTATATCGGACAAGACTCTTGTCATATTCTCCAATTAACCGTGGTCATTTATTAAGTTTGCAGACAGAGTTCCCAGCAAATACGAATATTATGTACGTGGACTTGAATGCTGCAGAGCTTATTGGATCAAGTAAGGATGAGACTAGCTTACCAGGCATGGTGCTGAATGTGAAAAAATCGATTAACTTTGTGGACCATTTTGGGTTCCAACACGGGTGCGTTTTCTCTTTACATGTTCCACTGTATGAACCTTTTAGTTTTTCTTTGCCGTGTTTAGTTAGCCATTATATTCTTGTTCAATCTCTTATGTTTGTTTTGACCCATAAATGGTGGGCTTTTTTGTTCACACTGGTTAAAGGTGCTACACATAACATTTAGTGTCAATAGATACTGATAATATACAAGAAGACATTTGCTAGTGCCAAACTTATACATTATATTTAAAATTAAAAGTAAAATCTGTGTTCCTTCTAAGAATGTGAGAAATTAAAATCTTTATTTTAGCACTACTACAATTGTTAAGGATCATCCGCGGTAAAGAATGTGAGAAATTAAAATTTTTATTTTAGCACTATTACAATTGCTAAGAATCATCCGCGGTAAAGAGCTTGTAGACGAATAAATCATACTTATATTATTTCTTATCAAATTTGCTTACAATGCTCAAAGTTTCAAATCATTCAAGTGGCTAGTAACTGATGGACATTGCCACAATTCTAGGCTCTTAACTGCATTTAAGGAGGTTGAATTTTCTATACGTATATATAATAATCATTATTGTAAATTGATAAATTTCCTTCAGATAGTAGGATTTGGATCTGACTTTCTTTTCTGTTGGCAGTGTTTCAGGCGGGCGATTGGAATGTACAATGCAAAATATTGCTGATAATCTTGTCAATAGTTTTTCCTCTCGATGTTCTGAAGGCGTGGAAGGTATAATGCAATTTATTTTCAATTTATTGTGTGTTGTTTAGTTATTTTTTATCCAGTTTTGAAAGTCTCATGTATTAAAGAAAGCTATCCACATAATGTGATTGCAGAAATGTTAGATACCTTCATTGTATACAATCACAGAAGGAAGGTCACATCATCGGCTAAGAAGAAAAGAAAGCCCACTGATATGTCCTTGCATCAGGTCCTATTCTCTACTGGCATTTACTATAAATTCTGATGAGAATTTGGTTGTGATGAAACATTGTTGGATATTTCACTGTTTGCTTTTTATCGTGGAAACCTGCTGATTTCGTACTTTAAACAATGTATGTGCAGACTCCAGAAGGTGCACTACTTGACATAATACGAAACGCGTATGATATTCTTTCATATTGTGATATCAAGCTCCCTGAGGTACTATACTCTCACAATTATTCTGTTATCATTATTGCTTAACATGATGATTTAACTTCCATGCTTTTGGAGTGTGGAGGGTATTTGGGTACTTCATTTATCAGTGAATCTCTGTTATGCAGATTGAAAGTAATGACAGGTATGCTGATTCAGGACCACCATATCTCATCCTTCTTCATCCTGCTCTAGGTCCTCTATGGGAAGTCACTAGACAAAAGGTAACCTCATATTTCATCTTGTATATATAAATTCTGTAACTTGCCTCATCTGATTATACTAATTACTAAGAACATATCTTAACAGTTTGTTAGAGGTTATATAAATGGGTAGCTCGAGCTGTAATGCTTATAGTTCAAAATTGTTGAAAATTAGCAAATTTCTCGAAATTGCCACATCTGCAATTTTAAACGAACAAGTCCTTTAAATGTTAAATAAAACATTAAAAAAGGGTTATTCTGGGTTGAAATGTGTCGAGTTAAGCCTACGCAGCTATGCTTTCTAATACTATAGACTATAGAGCAGTACTTAAATATTAATCACTGAATAATAGAGTAGATCAATATTTAAAGGGCTCCCCTCTCAATGCGTGTAAGACGTAGCAGATTTGGTGCATTGATGTTTCCCTTTAGTACTTCTCACTTTTCAATGTCTTTTTCTTACTTTTGAAGTTCCACGGAGGTTCAATTTCAAAAGGTTCCGAATTACAAATTGAGGTTTCCGAATTCTTATGGAGAAACGTTCAGGTCAAAAAACTTTACCCAATACTCAGACATTCAATTCATAGCCATTTTTTTTCGTTTTACTGAACGTGTTCTTCTGATCTCAGCTTGATGGGAGTTTGATGGTCGTAGCTGAAAATGTCATGGGCTCTCAGATCGAAAGAAACCATGAATCGATACTACAGTATGGTTACAGGTAGTATATGGTACTAGTGATAGGCTAATAAGTAAACGAAAATGATCTTCACTATGAGACTCTGTGCTGAAACATGACGTTTATTCATGTAGGTGTGCACGGTGCAAATTAGTGAATGTAAACATACAAAATAAAGGAATAGACTGGAGTTCGGATAAAAATCTGTATTGGAGACATGATGTTCAGCGGTTTGAGGCACTAAAAGTCATACTTCATGGAAATGCTGAATTTGAAGCTGTTGAGGTTACCCTTGAGGTTAGATTTTCACAAAACTGCCTTGTTATCATATAATTCTCCTTTTATTCTCATCTATTCAGCATATGGATTTGCGTTGAGTATCTGATTAATATCTTCATGACTAAATACTTGCATGTTTTCGTCCTTGATGCAGGGAAATCATGTATTTGATGTCCCAGATGGCTACAAGATGATGGTGACATCTGGAAATTCAGGTTTATCTATACAATTAAATCCTATTAAAAAGGAATTTATGGATAATGGAAGCTGGTTCTGGAAGTACATGTTAAATGACAACCATATTCAATTGGAAATGGTGGAGTTATAGAGGCATAATGATATTCTTTACCTTTTGAGAATCATCGTTCACAGAAGAACTGACTCATTTCACCCATGTGGTTCAACAGAAGTTAAACCCCCTTCGCCCATTCTATCCTTGTAATCGTATATTATGCAATATGAGCCTAGTATGACCAGTAGGGTCTCGGGTATATTTGTTGTAAGTTATTGTAAATTATGTGTAAATCATGTTATTGGTAATATCAATATAAAATTATTAGTTGGGCACTTCTTCATTCTCACATTAGGTCCTTGTAACAAATACTACCTGTAAAGATTACACTAACATTATATATATTTGTATTATTCCAAGAACGATTATATGTTACCTCTACCTGTTTTTTTTTCTACGTATAGTGATCTTCAATAAAATAAATAGGAAAGTGTACAACACCTTATGCATTCAAAGAGGGTTAAAATTCATGAACAAATTACACCAACATTTTCATTTATGTCATCTCCACAAATTTACACTTTTAATACTCAATTTTCAGTGAATCAATCTCTCTGTGCCTTATGTTTTCATTCAACAGGATTCTGAGACTGAGAGCAGCATCTGTTGAGCAATCTAAGCAGAGCATCAGCCTTTCTTTGAGCTTTCATAGACCCATCAGCAGACAGGCTTTGAAGAGACGGTATGCTCCTTGGATTCATTAATAATCTTCTAGCAATTTCATCACCACCATTATCCTTACATAGCCCCAATAATAAAGTCAGTGAGTTTTCTTTTCCCTTTGGAGATCCAAACCTCAAAAGATCAATCAGAATTGGAACCAAAACTTTACCCTTCCTTATTTCTTCAAGTCCTTCAGAACACCCTAATAGCAGAGATAGCACCGCCAAGGCATCATCAGTAATTCCTGCCTTATCATCCATCAACAAACCAATTAGAAGAGGTACCGCCCCTGAAAGTACAACATTTACTTTGTTTACACCATAAACTGCAAGATTAAACAATGCTGTTGCAGCATCTCTTTTCCCAGCTGCAGTTCCATCTTTTAACAGCCCTATTAAAGATGTAATTGCTTTTGGACGACTACCGATAATCACTTTATAATCATCAATTATCGATAAACTGAATATTGTTGCTGCTGCGTTTTCCCTGGCCTCCATTGTTTTACCTGAACCCAATACATCTACAATGCTGTCTATTGCTCCTGCAGCCACTATTAACACCTTGTTGTTGTCAAATATGGAAAGGTTTAAAAGTGCAGTGATTGCGTTCTCTTGTATTCTTGGATCGTGTGAGGAAAGCAACGTTACCAGAAATGGAATTGCACCCGCTTCTGAAATTATCCTCCTATTGTCCATCCCAGTTTTTGCAAGCAGTCTCAACTCATAAGCTGCTTGCCTTTGAATATCTATTGAACCCATTGCTAATTTTCCTACCAAGAATTCTGCCGTCAATTTTACCGCATCCATGGCGGCTTTTGTGGCGGAAATGTGATCAACCGCCTTTTCAGGTAGCTTTCTTTTCATACTCGGGGATCTATCAAGATTAGACGATGAGGAACCTGATGTTTCAGGATCATTTAATGGTATGTTGTTTTCTTGGCAAAATTGGTGGATTAAGCTTTTGAGTGCATAATTTGGAATGAGTGCCATGTGGATTAGCCTCTGACCACTTTTGGGACATGTATGGTGCCCGGAGTTAATCCACTGTGCAATTGAGACCCGATCGTACGTGTGGCCGGATGCTACTATTACTGGGTCCCTCATTAGATCGAGTGAAATTGGGCAACGGTATTCGTCTGGAATGTTGATGATCATTGATTGAGATGATGGATAATGATGGTTTTGGAAATTTTTACTAGCTCCTTCTTGAGGTGTTTTGTGATCTTCATTGTTGAAAACCATGTTTTTCGACAATGAAACGAGTGAAATGAGATTATTGATATTGGATACCACGATAAGCCCCCCTGTTCCTGCTTGCTTCTCGGCTTCAGCCTCGAGCTTCGAAATCTCTTCTTCATAATCGAGTGGGGTTTTCAATCCAATTTGAGTCATAATTACCTTGAGTTTCTCAAAGTCAATGATATCTTTACTTTTGCTACTTTTACTGGCCATCATCTCTTGAAGAAGCTCATCTCTTCTTTGAATCTCTTTAGAATCGACCAACAAGTCAACTCGTTTGACTTGTTTATGAAGAAGCTCAACTTGCTCTCTTGTGTCTGCTGCTATCTTCAACAAGCTCAGAGGTAAGATATCTAAAGCTCTACTCATTTCTTTCACAATCACATGGAACTGATTTGAGATGCTTTCTAATCGAACAAGGTTCCACAGACAACTACCTTCTTGACATGCTTGTATCAGTGTTTTCACCCTCCGTATCACCGAATAAAGCTCAGTGAGGCACAAGATGGAAGAAGGAGGAAGTTGAGTGTTCGTTTCTTGAACCTCTTCAAACAATGATGAAAGAAGTTTAATCCTTCTTATCATTATCGAAACATTTTTTGTTTGTGTAACTGGAATCTTTTCTATGGTTGTTACTTCATTAGAGATGTGGATCAGTGATTCTAACAAAGAACCAGTTGGAAGTAAGCCTGAAGAAGCCATGAGAGGAGGAGGTAGAGTTACATCCATGGTGTTGTTCTCTTCTATACATGATAAATGGTTAGGGAGTTTTAGATTACATGAATACATAAATCTATTAATAAATGAATTTTCAACTTAATTTGTCTTTTTCTGTATGTACTATCGAGATAGATGACAAGAAGAATGAAGTATTGATAAGAAAACAAGAGTCTTCGGGTGCTGCCATTTGGAGAATTTGCAGGCCTTTCTGGTTAGTCCTATAGTAATTTTATTCCCTCACTAATTTTATATTTAGTTTTTTTAATTATAAGAGTCATGTCAAAGCTTGATTAGCTGGTTTCATATTCTTTTGCTTTCTTTCACGTATCTTTCACCTCCTTTATTACTAGTTAAACATATTCTTTCACATTCAATGCCTAGGATTTGTACCCTGCCGAAAAACTGTAGTACAAGCATATACTGCAAGCCGATCTTGAAACTTGATTATGATTGGTTACTTGTACTGAGGCGATATAGACAAAACAGATGATTGTCAGAGTTAGAGTAAATATATTTTATTAGCATTTAGGATTACTTAAACGCTAATTGTAATGGTAGTAACCAACAGAAGAGATCTAACGCGATAAAATTCAGCTGAAATAGAGGATTAGGATTTGCATTTGCAGTTTAGCATAAGCTGATCATTAAGTTTCCATTTTGAGTAACTGAAAGGATAGCAATTTTATTTTAAATTAGAATTAGTTTTAAGGTAGGAAGGTACCTGTGTTGACTTGGTATACCACTTAGGAAATTGTCAGCTTCTTCTTGGATTATCTGTTGAAATCAACATGAATAGATATTTCTCAATATTCTTGAGATATATTTTAATTGCAGTCTAATATTCTAAATATATATATTGCAATGTTTAGGTTTACAACTTTACATTTGGTTAAATGTCTAGATTACCCTTCTAACAGTGACCAAAAAGAAAAATTGCAAAACAGTATTGGAAGGATCGATGTTTTATTAAGTGACCAAGCGTAAGAAGTGGCGTAGGTGGTAATGTGGCATCTTGAGATTTTTCCTAAAGACGGTTTACGTGAGATATTTCCAAACAACAGTTGCTAAGAAACAAAGGAAACGACAAAAGCACGCTTAATATAGAGATTGGTAAGACCAAGTAGTTATTAATTAAACGTTCACCATTTTTATTAGCTTAGTTTGAATAGTAAGATGCGAGGTCCTTTTCATGTAGGTATATTATTATATAGATGTGTGTTTTTCTTGGCAAAGAATAAGTCTTCTTGAATCGAGTTTTGGAGGGTTGTGACTAACATACCTTGACTTTGTCATACATTTAAATTAGTTAATAGAATTAAAAGCCAACAACCCACCCTGCAGGGGCGTACCAAGGGGGGTTCCCGCATTTTTCTTGCATATAGTAAATTATGTCAAATATACCGATTTTTCTAAAATGAACATGATCCTTAATTTTTGGGTTACGATTTTTGATACTTTTTATAAATATGAACCTGGCGACTCTTGGTCTCGAGTCCGTCCACCACTGCACCCTTATATGCTGAATGGTCTAATGGACAGTATGTAGTAAGACTTGAGGCTTTAGAAAACCGATATGATATGCCAAAAAAAAAAATAAACATCGACAAGGAAACCACAGCTTGGTTATGGCCAAAATAAGTAATTTTTATTGGGGTTCAAAATAGCTTGGATTGGGCCGACCTAGTATGAATTGATATGCCGAAAAGCCCAATAGGCTATTAATAGTTTAATGTGTTCATGCCATGTGTAAAACAACATCGAAATTGTTCTCGGTCCGGTTGCATAAACTCAGACCATGTACTTCGGATTGTGCGACCCATTTCCACTATGGACAACCCAAACCATAAACAGAAAAAATTATAAAAATAGGACCCTCTAATCACATGTATTTGATGGTCATGAAGCGCTCGATTTCGAGGCTCTATCACTGAGAGCACTAATGCCAATAATTTCCTCACTGTGATTGAGCAACTTTTTGCCAAGAATAAATATTCGGAAGCATGTAAGAGTAACACATTGATGAAACTCACCACAATGAGGTATAAAGAAAAGGTGAACATAAAGAAGCACAGCATGGGGATAGACTCTTAATGAGCTTATGTCACATCTTATGCAAGGGAAAGAGACTGAATCGAATATATTTTGGGAGTGCTCATTTGGCGTCAACATCTATGGATTAAAAAGAGAAAAAGAGTTAAAGGAAATTAACAAAAGTAAGGCCCAAACAGATGTACATATATAGTAGGATAAGGAATGCACATGTTGATGCCAAACGAGCACTCTGAGGCTATGTTTGGCGCGCAGCATTATAGAGCTTTTTGGGACAATGAGCGGTGAGCAATGAGCTTTTTGATTTTTATTGTTCGTTTGGCAAAGGAGCGGTGAGCTTTGCTATTTTTAAGGAAAGCTCATTTTTTCAATGCTTCTTTAAGAAGCTGTGAGCTGTGGCTACTGCTCACAGCTACTGCTACTGCTCACTGCTACAATCTTTTACTTTTTAGTATCTCTTTCTTTTATACAAAATGTGGCATGTGCTTAAGTCCATCTATACTTTGTATACAAAATCTTCTTAGTTCTTTTAAGCAATGTTTTAAAAACCGGGTTTTTAATCGGCCTGATCGAGTCACCGGACACCGGTTTGACCGGTTCAACCGTTTCGACCGCCGGATCAACCCGGTTTTCCATTTATTATTATTTTATTTTTTTTCCGACCGGGTCAACCGTTTTGATCACCGGGTCAATCGGTCCGACCGCCGGGTCTACCCGGGTCAACACGGTTTTTATAAAAAAAATTTGAAAAAAACCAAACCCGGCCGGGTTTCATGACCCGGGTCACTCAAAACCCGGCGGGTCTAACCAGTTAACCCGGTTTTAAAAACCCGGATTTTTTAACCCGTTTTTGTAGCCGGGCACCGGTCCGACCGGGTCGACCCGGGTTTCAAAACATTGCTTTTAAGTTTCTCTGTGAGATTAGACGTTGACCATTGTGTACTCCCGTATGCTCCCCTTTCTTTATACCTAATGTTAACGACTTTTCTTCAACATGTTACTCACTTTCGAATTTACATGTTTTGCAAGATGTTAGCTCAGTTTCAGTGATGACATTTGTGGCATCAATGCTTTTGGTGATAGGCTCTATAGGCACTTGGAATCACGCATTTTATGATTTACAAATACATGTGGTTAGAGAGTGTTGGTGTAATATTTATGTTTTAAAAAAAAGGATGTTAATATCTTTCAATATTATCCATATCATTGCGTCCGTGGGTTAAAATTTAAGGTAAAAAGAAAGAAAAAGTTTTTTTTCTTTTTTTTTTTTTTTTTTTTTTTTCGAGTTTTTTTAAAGAAAGAAAAGGCCATACATGTCATTTAAACAAATTATTTTCCTTTTTCCTTCAAACTTAAAAACATGATAGTATATGATTATTTTTTTTTTCCTTTTCCTCCATCTCAAGAACATATGAACCAATCATTCTTTACTTTTTTCCTTTCCCATTCTTTTTGTTTGTCCGTCTTGGAAATATGTGTCGGTCGCACGTTGAAGTGGGTGATCTAAATCCATGCACACAACAACAACATACCAAATCTTGCTTGGGCGAGGTATAATTCTTTCCATTTAGAATACCGTTCACTTGGAACGTATAAAATGGTGTATTTCATTAGAGTTTTTTGGTTTCTAATTAACTCAAGAGGGTTTTAAAACCCTAGAGAGAGAACCTTTATTAATCCATAGGCATTTATGATTAAGCACATAGACAAAGAGGGATTAGTACCACTAAATCAATCAAACTGGCTAGGTGCAGATGGACTTGGGCTAAATATACAGTCTTCCAGTATATGGGCTTGCCTTTGTAATTATTGGACTTCAACCTCTTGGCCGATTCTGTTAGCCATGATGCCATGCCATGCCATATCGTCCACAACAATTCGAAAACAATAACAATGCTCTGCACCGTAAATCTTGAACCCACAACCATTTGGTTGAGAACACTCGGAATCTCACGTGATTGAAATGTGTTTCAAGCTTTGTGATCTCATTCTCAATAACTTCCTAGATGTCAATACATTGACTTGTTAGTCATTAGTGCTTCGACCTTGTTTTATAATTGGATGTTATCGAATTCGATGTTTGTATATGATCTGTTTCAGTAAGTTACTAAACTTACTTTTAAAGAATGAATAATAGAGTTCAACGAATATAAGAATTTCCACATCTTGATGGAGACAAAATGTGATGTAACACTTTGACAACGGCTTTTCCATGTGTGACACATGATAAGTATAACCTGTCTCCTATATGATTTCAATTCTTCCAAACAAAACAAAATTTGAGATCGCCATATATTTCGTTGTCACATCCTTTCTACTTTATGAATTAAAGCCTCGCATTAATAACAGTTGTACATGAAAAGAAGCTTTTTGTTTTGTTGAGTATACATTTCTACTCAATTTTTGTATTTATCAAATGTTTATGTAAAGTGTGTCAAACATGAGACGAAATAGCAGCACTCATCAACATCCAACAACTCCAGTCCTTCTGGTTTGCACTAAAGTGGCTTAAGTAGCGCTCGAAGAGTCCGTTTATTCTTTCCGTCTGAGCTATCAAAGATATACCGACCTTAGATATCTGACCATAAAATAGCGTCTTTGCCCCCTATCTCTGGGGAGCCTTTGATCGTCTCGGTCGTAAAAAACTTTCACACTAATATTAGGTGTTAATGGTAGTTCGATAAATGTTTAGGGTGCATTTAGTTGGAGAAAAACTTCTCGTGTTTTCTATCTCTAATTTCCTAGAAATTTGAAGGGAAATTTATCACTAAAAGAAGAAGCGTTTTGTTGATGTTTGTATTTTCTGTTCTAAGGGAGGGCCTTGTGTTACATAGGAAAACAAGGAAACAACAAAAATTTGTTTTGAAATTTTCCTTGTTAAGTTAGGAAATAAGGGATTTGTGTTTTGAAAAAAAAAATTTAAAAATAAAGGATTTGATTTTGTGAAAAACGTATATGTTTTCTTCTAACTAAACGCAACCCTAATGTTGCACTAGCTAGGTATGGTGTTATTATACTTTGATTGAACGACGTTGTTCTTGTGTCAATTTAAATTGAAGATCTTTCCCAAAACTTATAGTTTGATGGTATATGGTATAGTTCGACACTGAATTGATTTGAAACTTCTGTCTTGCTAATAAATCATACTACATATTTGATGAAATCTGAGACAAAAATAACTTGTATATTTGAGAATGAATGATATGTGATACACTGAGAGTTTATATAAAAATGTAAACTAGTAAACTTAATATCCAAATGAGCTAAGAAAGAGACCTAAATAATATTTAGACTGTCCGTAATAAGAGAAAATCGCACGCGTCCTTGGTTCATGTAGCACTACTTGCACGCGTCTTTGTTGTTACGGAGCTCCCTTTCGACGCGTCTTGAAGCCAAATTTTGCAAGACTCGGTCATGCAGATGGTGAGTTGTAGGAAGTTTATTTTGTGTGTGTTTATTAAATGGTTTTTGTAAAGTATATTAATGTTTAAAAGGAGTATGTTTTGGAAGTTAAGTTGGTTGTCTTATTACACTAAGTTGATGGTGAAGCTATTTGTATAAAGAGAAAGTTGAGGTAGCGATGATGAATGCGGTCTTTGATGCTCCTTATTACACCCGGTCTTTAAGCTTTTCAAGCTAACAATTTGTCTTTGAGACGAGATATATGAGTTGATCAGCTGTGTCGACATTTTACATGGAAAAGAGTGAGACGAAGACAAGGAAATAAAATGTACGTTTTGGGCGGTAAGAGTAGTAGGGCCAAATGCTATATTTCGTGATCAAAGGCTAAACTCATTTCCCTTTCCTTCACGCCTGTGATTTTGCTGCCTTCCTTTATTGCCTTTGGATTTTTCTTGCCTACCCATTTATAGGATACACTAATTGATAAGTGCATTCATATAAAATCTGTGTACTACTATTATAATATACCATTCACAAAGTTTATAGACAATCTAAATCAGCTGTCCAACTTGTTTGTATGAGAAAATTTGTAGCAGGTTGTGTTTAGTTGTTGGAAAATGAGAAGTTTTTAAGAAAAGTTTTCTAAGAAACACAGAGAAAACAAAAAACATGTTTAAAATAAGTATATTCTTTTCTTTACTGAAAAGAGAAACATGTTTTCTGCTATTATAATTATGATTTAGAGAACTTGAATTTAGAGTTCTTCAGTTTTTAAAAGGTTTTCTAGCGTTCTCAAGAAAACTAAAGAAATTAAAGAAAATTAAAAAAAAAACTTTCCTGCAACTAAACGCACTTGAGTTAATTTAGTCTAGTTTTGTGTTTAACATAGAGAACTATTGTTATCATTGTAAATTAAGTCGTGAAAGTACTTCATGTCCCTTCATTTATTCATCACATTTAGTTGGTTTACATTACTTCGAATAGGAATTCTCAATTAGATAAAGACTCTTGAAAGCTATTTGTGTTATTGCTACAATAAGTTTAGGTTCAAAAATGTAATGTAGTAAATAGATAGTAGGTGCATTATAAACGGTAATAAAAATGGGTGGTCCATGGATATCAACGGTTAAAAAGGTCCGACAAAATCCAAATGTTGATCCGAATTTATATCCCACATTTATGAAAGCCAGCATCAAAACATCCAAAACCATTTTCCATACCCTACAAACCACCAACCTAGTTTTTATTTATTGTTATGATCATTATTATACTGAACACAAAATTATAATAGCTTCTTCAATGCATTAACATAATTCATATTTCATAGTGTTCTCGGGTAGCTATGATGAATACTAAAAGGCAAGTTTATATTTTGGCAATTTGAGTAACAAAAGTGGTATAATAGTGAGTGGCCAAAAATTATCTCATTATGTTTTACATTTGAAGGCAGCTGGTGAAAGAGTCACAAATGGTCACGGATCGGATTTTTTGGTTAAACCGCATACATAGTTATTACCAAATATGAGAGCATTATTATTTGATTATAAATGTAATATAGTTAAATCTATATAATAGAAACAAACTTTTCAATTTCTACAAAGTTAAATAACAAGGTCAATTTATTATCAGTTTTGTAGTGTAACTTGTTGTTTTGTATAGTTATTACTAATATGACCGGATGAATATCCACATATTAAAAAACATTTTCATGTTATATTGTTTATTTTTCACGTAGATGACTAGTTTTTTAAACCCGGTTACCACCCTTTTATACGAAACAATTGTTTATCCATATATTTAACACGACCAATATTTTTAAACCAGGTTATATTTTTCATTTTCCACTATTTTTCAAAAATCTTATCCGCTTCACATCAACCACAATAATAATCTTTTAAAGTATAGATTTGCACGCAACATAAACTCACAAATTTTATCTCCTTCACATCAACTAACAATGATAATATTATCCCCTTCACGTCAACATAACCCAAATTAGGTTTGATTCAAACTTTTTGTTTACGGATTGATGATGGGTCACGAGCAAGCTTTTTTTTTACAGATCAATGATGGGTTTGATTCAAACTTATAAAATATATATTAAAATTTATAAATAAGTTGAAAAACTTGATATTTTTGGTGTTTTTGTTACGCTTATGTTGTTCTTTGTTGTTTGGAGATAGGATAAAGCTTGTGGTTTGATGTTGTATTGATTGTTGTTGAGCTTATAGTGATTGATTGTCATTGGCTCCGAATCTCATATCTTTTAGATATGATACTTTTCAAAGTTACTAATTTTCTGTTTATTAAGCTCATCCGAATATACATCGGAGTTTAGACAATGAAACCCGTAGGTTATAACTTTTATTGATACACAATATATAGAGAGGCAACCCTAGAAACCCTAAACCCACAAACGGGTTTGGGCCTACTTATCATCTAATACTCCTTCGCAGTTCGAGCGACGAAATCGCAAAAGCTCGAACTGTAGTAGTAAACTAATAAAGCAAAATAAAACAATAACCAAAATAAAACGGGATAATTCAAACTATCCCAAACAGTCGTCTCGGGAATAAGAACCCTAGATTCGACACCAACAAAAGTCGTCTCGGGAATTGATACCCTAGATTCGACACCAACAAAAGTCGTCTCGGGAATTGATACCCTGGATTCGACACGAACAAAAGTCGCCTCGGGAATTGATACATGGATTCGACATAAAAAAAGTAACAATTAAATAATTTTTTTTCCCTCTTACAAAAATCAAAACAAATTAAAATCCTTGATAAAGCATTTTCCTCATATTTGTTATGATGAGCGGCTTGATAACTCCTTTCTTTGTTTAATATGAATGCACGCTCGCCAAGATGAAGAATAATAGTAATTATGAAGAGCAGCTTCAAAACTGCTATGACTTCGAAGATAATAACGTCAGCAAGGAATATTTGTGGTGGGATATAGACGAAAGAAAAAAAAAATAAGGAAATTTATGATTAGGGTTTGACGGGTGGCTGAGGGGAGGCGGCTCAACATAGTCACCTAGGTTTGAGGATCAAACCCGCTCCGATACCATGTTAGACATTGTAAACCCCGTGAGGTAATACTTTTTATTGATACGATATATATAGACAATACATCATAAAACCCTAATGGACCCAATCCCACATACCGAGCTTGGGCTTTATTTATCATCTAATACTCCTCCGCAGTTCGAGCGGCGAAATCGCGAAAGCTCGAACTGGAGTAGTAAACTAAGAAAGTAAAATAAAAAAATAACCAAAATAAAACGGGATAACCAAAAGAATCCCCTATTCTAATTTTTTGTTTACGGATAACCAAAGTATCCGAAGGATAAACCAAAGTATCCCAAACAATCGTCTCGGAGAAGACGCAAACTATTGTTTGTTTGTTGGGGTTATTTTGTTTTTGAGGTGGAGTTGTAGTGGTGATGCGAAGTAAGCTAACACATAAGCATAAAAAATAAAAATAAAAGCCAAATATGTTACCACATGAACATATAAATAAAAATAAAATAAAACAAATGACAAATAAGCCTGATTTACAAGTTTATCAGATAGCAAGTGAACAAATTGGTAATAATAGAACGAATTAGAAAGTGTTCATTATCTTAACTTGACACTAATAAATTGACCTTGTTCTTTAACTTTGTATAAATTGAGAAGTTCGTTTCTATTTATGTAAACTTAACCCAATGTAGTTTTGCTAATTGCGAGTTTAATTGTGTACAAGCTCTTAAACTAGCAATAATCCAAACATTTCTTCTACGTATTTTAAGACAAACATAAATCCTTTAATCATATAACCATGCACTAAATCATATGGTAACTTGAAATTACTGTTAATTTGTGAGAAGTGTGCTAATGTGACAAGAACATGTCATGAGGGACTTTTGGCGCATTGACAAATGACAATTTACGGATTCCAATCTTAACCGTGCATTCCCTAACTTTCAAAAAAGACATTGACGTATATGTTTAACTGTACACCTTCGATATGCCTGCTAAACATTTTGGATTTCACCAAAGATTTGTATAAATTTTGTACCCTGTTAGAATAAGACAAGACCAATCGAATACTAGAATCAACCCAAAGATCAACTCTGTTTTAAAAAAATTTACCAAGTCTTTTCCGTTTGAATTTGTAAGATATAAACGTAGTGTTTGGTACATCGTAATAAGAGTATGAATGAAAAAGATCATTATGATATGGAATAAAGAATATTATGTTTGTTTACAATTAAAGAATGCAGTGATTCATTACATTGAATCACTCATTACATCAAAAATCACCATTTTTATTCATTAGAGGGTCTCTTGTTTTTTTTCATTATTTGTAATAAAATCATAATTACATAAAAACCCTTTATTATCTATCTACAAAACCAAAAAAATAATATCATCAAAAGCTGTTTTAGTTTTTTTAGTATCAGTTACATTCCATTTTATCATAACAACCAAACATAATTATAATCGTAATGCGTCATTTCATTACTTCATTTATTTCATTACGATGTTCATTACATTTCGTCGCTACTTCATTCTGTCATACCAAACAGACCCTAAGTATCCGAACATTTGTAATGGAAATGCAAGATGGTTTTCTATATTACCGGTTGGGGATAACGATCACAAACTTTTCAATTCTACAACCCAAGGTTAATTAGTTTAGTTTGGTTCAAATGTACACGCTGATTGAAAGTACTTATTTTTCTCTCTCTTAATTTTCTTTCTAGAATGTATATGGTGTGTTATTAGAGCACTCTCATCCATAACACCATAACACCGTCCACGTCAGCGCCACATCAGCTTTAACATTTAACATTAACATCCTCAAAAAACACTCACAACCATAACATCCCTATAACACCATAACACCAATAATATTTCATATTTTCAATTTCAACCCCTAAACTAAAACAAACACTTCATTTATTAAAACACATATCACATTTAACATTAAAACACCAAGTACATTGAAATGTTAAACACGAATTAAAGATACAACGCATTCTGACGAAAATAAAACTACTAAAACTTAAAAAACGAGTCATCTGAGTCCCAACCATCAGAACTGGTTGGCGGAGAATAAAACTCCCCATTAAAGTATCGACTCTCCATTATGTCGAAGAAGTTGTCTTGGAGGTACTGAGTTTCACGTGCTTCTTGCTCACGGCAAGCAGCCTCTTCACGTGCCTGCTCTTCCATAATATCCCTTACGGTTTCTTCATCTCGTTCCAGTTGCCGGAGGGAAGCCTCACTTAACCCGCTGGGGTGGTTTTGAAAATCCACATGTGGACTGTTCACAGGTGAACTTGGAACAATTGGGAGGTACGGGATGTTTTCAAAACCCACCGGAAAGACATTTTCTGGTGGTGTAGAGTAAACATCAGGTTCTGGTAGAGTTGGAAAGCTGGTTTCCGGCAACTTTTCTGGGCTGGGGAATTGCTGAGAAAAATCTTTGCGAGACATTTTTTTGTGTGTGAGTTGTGTGTGTAACTTGTGTGTGGAAACAACTCTGGTAGAGTTGTATATATAGGCAGTTTTGATTTTGAAATTCAATAAATCCCGCTCATATTTGATTTTTAAATTTCAAATTTGAATTTGAATTTATCCCGCCCAGAATTGACTAGTATAATTTAAATTTGAATTTGAATAGGTTGAGGGGGTGTAAGTGAAAATTTATTTGAAATGGTGTAGGGGTGAAATGAATTTTTTATTTTTTTTAATAGTAACGCGCGTTAGCCCTGTAACGCCCAGGGACTAACGGCGTGAACAACATGCACTTCCAAGGGTAATAACGCAATAACGCCGTTATTTGGGCGTTTAACGCCGTTTCGGCGTTAACAATGGGACTGCTCTTATGCAATCACAATGCGTTGATAACATACCTCGGTCTTGTTATACCGAAAGAAAGATAAATTGATAAGCATCAAGGCAATGAGCACACCATCGATTTAGAGTCTGCCAATCGTTCATTAACTGATTAAACATTCTTTTAAAGAAGATTTGAGCTATAGCCTACAGGTCTCTGCATAGCTATTAAGATCTCTAGCTAGCTTTTAAAATCTTTTGATTTTACGATCCCGCTAAGAAAAAAAGAGTCAGTCTTTCATAAGATCTTAAGTAAGATCTCGATTTTACCATAAGATCGTAGTATCTCGATCTGATCCGATCATGATTCTCTTTAATTAACTAACTAACAAACTATAAATGAACGAATTTTGTTAAAATAAAACAATAAAATAGGTTTGGATAACTATAAATGTTTTATAAGAGTAAGATATATAAATGTTTAGATAAAAAGATTTAACGTCCGTAATCAACGATTATATATTTTAGCATTTTAAATTATTACGCGTTGCATTGTCACATTTTTGTAACTTTGAAAACTTTTATTTCTTCATGAAGTTGCTATACAATCAGCTTTGGATACGAACACTAGACATATAGCACCTTTGAACATTTAAGTAGGATCTTTCGATTTAAAGATAAAAACGATTTGTAGTGGGATTTCGATCTTGACGATCTTTGTGTTACATGTGGTGTTTTCAATATTTACAACTTGAAGTACAATTATACCGAGTACTTTTTTACCATCTATATGGTCTATAAAATACAGTAAAAAGAAAGAACTAGAATAACATATAGAAAAAGTATAAAGATAGGAAATAAAGAATTGAAAACGTTGCAGGTGGTGGTGGCTCCCAAAGAATAATATTGTGGAGCCGGTGGTCACTGATTACACTATCATACTAGTTGATCAAATTCATTTCTTGCCCACCATTTTTGTCCACTTCACTGTTCAAGATACGGGTATCCTATTATTAATCACAACATTGGTTTCCCATTGCTAATAATGTATGCAATTAGATACCAAATCTTATTTTGGTTTAATGTTAATAAAACTTATGGTTGGCACTAGGCTGTGCATTCTTGAATTTTTAAAAGGTTTTACCAATATGTGACAATAGTTTTAACTGAAGCAAAGACCGGAGCTAGGGGATTCCAGTAGGTGTCCGGGAACCTTATAGATTTTTTCAATATAATATAGTGTTAATTTTATAAAAAAAAAAAAAACACCGATGTTTTCTAAATGCACTCGGTCATTCGAAATGTGTTTCCAGTATTACGTTTCAAAAAATTGTGTGCACCCGGTTATATTTGGTCATGCCTCCATCCCTGAACTGAAGCATGTGGACATTCTCGTTAAAAAGGAAATGGAATTTAAAAAAAAATGTAGATGAATATACGAGCTGTGGTGAAAACATTGTCTGATAGGGCTTGCCCACACTTGTCACCCGCCATGAAGGTGGTTTTTTTCCCTCGATTCGATGGTGGTGGCTGCCAAATGAAACGAGAGTGACGAGGGTATTTTTGTGTGTGTATGAGTGTCTGGTGACATATGTCCTTGTTTATGTAAAAAGAAGTGATTTGCACCTATAGTTTTTTGATTTTCAAACAATATTATACATCCCGTTAATGCATGTAAGCATGTTGTCATGTTATATATAAATAAGGAACAACTGACTCATGTACAAGATGGAGCGTACAAGAGTCTGCAAATCAATTCTTTTGTGTAAATAATATGTAAAGTGTTGATTATTACAAGGTTAAATGTGTGTGTGTGTGTGTGTGTGTTTTTTAATCTTTTTTTTTACAATATGAGTATTTTCATTTCAATATGAATTCTTTTGATTTACATATAAATGCAAAGAAAACAAACAAGTCAGCCCTTTTTGAATTACAAAGTCAATTCTTTTAAATACGATAGAAAAAAATATTAAAGATTCATGTCACAATGATGTGAGAATGATCATAACCACCACCACTGCATCCCACTTAAATGAAATGTTTAAAGAATTAAGTTAAAAATAAAAAACAATCTCTTACACTAAATTCATGTAGACTCAATTGTTTTAACTGAAAGTTTCATTTTTTCATTTTCTTTTCTCTTAAACTAAAGAATAAAATAAATTCTTCACCCGGTCATTTTTATCTCTGATTCCATCTATGTGTTTTTGTTACGGTATAATAATTGGTCTCAAATGGTCTTTCAAAATAATAAAAACAAGTATTAAGCATATATATTTTCTTTAAACTCTGTGTAACCGCTAATTTAGTGAACTCAAATATTGTATGCTTTTTATAATGGGATAAGTGTTTCTAAATGTATCCAAGTTACCATGTTTTACTAAGTTGTGTATAAAAAAATTAATCCTCCTAAACAATGCAAACAACTTACTAATCATAGTATTATATACATATTTTAACATTTGTTAAGAGATATTTACATAAATCGTCCTTGTGGTTAGGAACAAATTGCAACGAAGGTCCTTACTTTCAGTTAAAATTATTTGCATGAATCGTCCTTGTGATTAGCAGGTCAATGGGTTGTCAACGCCACGTGTCACCACCTCAGTGGTGCCACGTGTCAATTTCGGGTCAGGTCCGGTGAGTCAACGGGTCGGGTTGCCACGCGGACCACTCAGGTGGTGACACGTGGCACCGAGTATAAATACTCGTTGTTGGCTCGCCTGGGATTCGAACCCAGGATATTTGAGTCACAAGCGAAGGACGCACCATCTGCGCTGGTGCATACCTTCATTAATATTTTTCTCTTTCCATTATTTAACCAAGTTTAAGGGGATATGGACTGAACATATAAAAGATCAATGTCAACTTTGGACTGCCATTTTAAGGGGAATATTGACTATCAAAAAATAAATAAATATACCTTCGGACTCGTTTTTTCGTGCTCTTTCCAATGATATTGTAGGGGAATTTTTTCGACTAAGTTTGAACCTCGAAAAATGCGAAAATCACCATTTTTTCTTTGTTTTTGCATTTTTGGAGGTCCAAACCAAGTCGAAAAAATTCCCCGAGCATACCGTCGGACTCGGTTTTTTCGTGCTCTTTCCAATGGTATTCTCGGGGAATTTTTTCGACTTCCTTTGAACCTCGGAAAAGGACGTTTTCACATTTTTAGATGACGTTTTTGCATTTTTCGAGGTTGTAACGAAGTCGAAAAAATTCCCCGAGCATACCATTGGAAAGAGCACGAAAAAACGAGTCCGACGGTATATTTATTTATTTTTTTACAGTCCATATAACTCCTTAAATTGATAGGCCAAAAACTAAATTGAACATTTTAATAATATTGAATTGGGCTTTTAAATGTTAGAAAGGATTATGTAATTAATTTAGGGAAATATAAATGAAGCTATGCTTAGCCCAGTTGGGCAAGGCTATGCTTCTCTCACAAACGTCCCGGGTTCGAATCCCACTCGAACCAAAATGAGGTATATTTTACCAATGCCACGTGGCACCACCCCATTGGTCTACGTGGCAACCCGACCCGACCCGAACCATTGACCGACCCGACCCGATATGACGTGGCACCACTCATGCGGCGACACGTGGCATTGACCTCCGTTGACCATGCTAACCACAAGGACGATTTATGCAAATAAATTTAAGGACTCTCTTTGCAATTTGTTCCTAGCCACAAGGACGATTTATGTAAATATCTCTAAACAAATGATAAAATATGTATATAATAGTATGATTAGTAAGTTGTTTGCATTGTTTAGGAGGATTAATTTTTTGATACACAACTTAGTAAAACAGGGTAACTTGGATACATTTAGAAACACTTATCCCTTTTATAATTACTTTAACATGTGCACAAAAGTCGCATTTTAGAAAAATTACCATAAAGAGGGTTCGTATAACATATCCTTATCACTCTTTTCATTCCTAAAGTACACCTTTTTATGCTTAATTTTCACTAAATCATATCTTACTTAATAAAGTCATAAGCATGACTGTTTTAAATCCGGAAACAAATCTGATATGTTGGTATTTTTTCTAGAATGCGACTTTTGTGCACATGTTAAAGTAATTATAAAAAGCATACAGTATTTGAGTTCACTAAATTAGCGGTTACATAGAGTTTAAAGAAAATGCGATGTGTTATAGGAACCCTCCTTATGTTATTACTCCGTACATCAAAAGAGTTTGGTCAAAATGTACAACCTGTAATACACACCGTACAAACCGGTAATGCTTGCAATGATTGAAAACCCTTTTTATTTTCGTAAGAAGGTGTGGATAACTCACCCCTAATAATTGGTCGGAGAGAAAATCCTAAAGAGGCAGGTCAAATCTGGTCCATTTATACGTCATGCACTGACAGAGTATCCTGCTCTTTTTCACATGCTATCTTTTCTCCCAAACAAACTCCTCCTACTCAAAATCAATCAGAAAATCTATTTGATTCCTTTTTTTTACTACTCGCTTTATTTTATAAAGATTTTCTTCTATATCATACACAAATTGTCAATCTTGTTCTGCTGGCCTTTTTTATTTTTTAGCCCTTCACCTATTCTAAATTTGATAAGATATTCTATTGGTTTTAACTTTTAAGACATGTTAAGCTTTTAACTTTTTAATAAGAGATATAAATGCCTCTTGAGTGTAGATTCCAAGTGGTTTCATCATATTACAAATATAATGGTGTCCATAGCAAATATAGTTAAAAGACACTTTGCCATTTTAGGTTGGTCATTAAGGTGGGTGAAGGACAATCATCACTTTCAAGCACCAGGTCTAATGATGCCATCTTCAATAGCGCGTCGAAGGCTTAATTTTGCAATTGTTCGGTGTTACAGACTCATGTTTTTTTTTATGTGTATTGTGGGATATATTGTGTGGTGTATGTTTGTATAAAACGAAGTATCTCTATATTTTTGTTTTGTGCTGACCATAGCACCTATGTGTTGAACGGTTATGTAATGTTGACATAAAGTTGATAGGTTTAGTGACCATAACACAAGTTTTTAGCAAAACTTTCCTCTCGTATAATATAAACATCCAAATAGCCACTTGGGTAGCACTTAACGTTGCGCCCATGTTTGCTAATTTCTACTATGGCATAGTGCAAGTAAAATGACAGTTAGGGTGCGTTTGGTTGCCCACTATGGGAATTAGACTATCACTATGAAAGTGATTAAAGGTGTTTGTTTAAGATGAGAAAGCCCACCACTATAGTAATGAATGATGAATATCTTCCATACTCCATATATATCAAGAGACCTAGGTATGGATCTTTCATAGATGAGGGACCCACCACTACTATCAAACTCATACTCATTGTCATTCATGGCGGTATACCAAACGCACCCTTAATGACCATGTGTTAGACAGAAAACAATGTCACTTTCAATGACACATTTTAAAAAGCTCTGTTGTAAAAATCGGCCCAGGCGGCCGATTAATCTTCACGTAATCGCTGATCGATCTCTAAGCGTCTTGATTTATCATAATCGGCCTATTTAATCGGTTTGGTCAAAGATCGCTTAAAAATAGGTCAACAAACCAGTTAATCGGACAAATCGGTTTCTAATCCGATTAATCGGAAAAAATCACTTGAAAATCGGTCAGCAAAATCATTTAAAAATCGAACAAAATCGCTTAAAAATCGGTCAACAAATCGATTAATCGGACAAAATTGATCAAAGATCACCTAAAAATGGTCAACAAACCGAGAAATATCTATATTTAACTTTAAACTTTGAAGAATTATATATTATGTTTATATTTGAACACTTGAAATATTTGAACTTTGATGCACTATGCTTATCTCATGCATATAATATAATATAATATCTTAAATTACAATTTTGTGCATAAAATTTCAATCCGATTAATCCTCGATTAATCTCCGCTTAACCGATTAATCGATAAGCCCTGCCCAACCGCCTCACTAGCGCCTAACGATTTTTACAACCTTGATAAAAAGTGAGTATAGCAAATAATAATTACTTTTACTATTTGATCAACAAGGACAACTACAACAACAGGAATACTCGATCCCTCCGGAATGAGTTAGAAGTCGACACTAAAACCAATAGGCCTTTAGTCTAATGGTAAGAGCTTTCAACTTTGTGTCAGTAAAACGAGGTTTGAATCTCTCCATTGGTTTAATAGCTTTCAATTGGTACAATTCTCCTACCGCAAATGCTTAGATTGACTGGTCAACGAGAGGCCTGTTGGAGAAAATGGTCAGGGTTCAAAGTCCAACTCGTAATAAGTACAGTCACTGGGACATGTGCTCATCGCCTGGGACTGGGTCTTTGAGAGAGGGTCCGATTGGCATCCTTAAGATGCATGGGATCAGGATAATCCAACCGTTTTTCACCTTTTAGAGAAGTCGACACTTGAAGACAAAATTATAAAACTGCGTTTCAAAAAAGTCTTCAGCGAAAGTATGTAGGGTTTACTTATGATCATAAAAGCATAAAATATCATTTATATGCACTAAACAATGTTGCTTTTTGCTTAATTTCGATCATGAAAGTGTGTTATTAAGGATATCTGAATATAAACTTACAATGTAATGGCCACCAACTTTCATAATGATAACAAACATGTTAATCGTTTTTCACCTTTTAGAGAAGTCGACACCTGAAGACAAAACTATAAAACTGCGTTTTAAAAAAGTCTCCAGCGAAAGTATGTAGGGTTTACTTATGATCATAAAAGCATAAATATGATTTATTATACACTAAACAATGTTGCTTTTTGCTTAATTTAGATCATGAAAGTTTGTTATTAAGGATATCTGAAAATAAACTTACATGTAATGGCCATCAACTTTCATAATGATAACAAACATGTTCAGCGTTTTTCACCTTTTAGAGAAGTCGACACCTGAAGACAAAATTATAAAACTGCGTTTCAAAAAAGTCTCCAGCGAAAGTATGTAGGGTTTACTTATGATCATAAAAGCATAAATATGATTTATTATACACTAAACAATGTTGCTTTTTGCTTAATTTAGATCATGAAAGTTTGTTATTAAAGATATCTGAAAATAAACTTACATGTAATGGCCATCAACTTTCATAATGATAACAAACATGCACCACTTTAAATATATACTCCGTACTAGACAATTCTAGACAAAATTTGTAAAAGAAAATCTTTTTTACCTAAATACAGGAAATGAGGAAAAAAAAGGCTAAACGCTACACATTACCTAAAAACAGACAAAAGGCAATTTGTTTAGGTAATCTCCTTTTAAAAACATAATTTTAAAAAGTTACGCCCAAAGAATCTTGCCAAAATCTTTTAGAGTGGTCACAAGATTTGTGTTGCCAAAGTTATAAAGACATCACTACACACATTCCCTTCTTCTTTATATCCATACCTTCCTTCTTAATTCCATACACACAAAACACCTTAACACATTATATATAAACAAACAAACATGCATGTATGATCTACTAGAACCAAACATCACAACAATAATGGGAACCTTAGCATCCAATAATGTCCAAGTTCAAAAAGCATCCTTAATCCCACCTTCAGACCCAACTCCTACTCACATTCTCAAACTTTCATCCATTGATTCACAGCTCTTTTTACGCTTCACTATCGAATATTTATTAATTTACCCTTCTGTTAGGTCGAATGATACATTCGACCAAGCAGCCTTCACAGCCCGTGTGAAGGCTGCTTTAGGTCGAGCCCTAATACCCTACTATCCTTTATCTGGTAGGGTCAGGGCTCGACCTGACAACTCTTGTCTAGAAGTTATTTGCCGTGGACAAGGGGCTGTTTTTATCGAGGCAGAATCCGAATTTAATGTTACGGATTTCGAGAATGCCCCACGTTATGTTACCGAGTGGAGGAAACTTTTGGCACTAGAAGTAACCGATGTTTTAAAAGGTTGTCCAGTTTTAGTTGTTCAGTTGACGTGGCTAAATGATGGTGGTGTAGCTGTTGGTCTTGGGTTTAGTCATTGTGTTTGTGATGGTATTGGAAGTGTCGAGTTTCTGAACCTATTTGCACAACTCTCGAATGGGTGTTTAAGTCGAAAAACTACCTCGGACTTAAAGCCGAAACCTGTGTGGCAAAGATCTCTACTTGATCCGACATCTTTTAAGAAACACAAACCTAGTTTAGTGTCACACCCTGAGTTTAGCCAAGTTAATGACTATTGTAACTTTATGACTCGGTTCACTCCGGACAAACTCACTCCCACATCGGTCACATTTCACGAATGGAAAATAAACGAGTTAAAAAACTCCGTAACTCGGACGAGTCAACTCACTTCATTCGAAGTATTGTCTGCCCATATATGGAGAACATGGGCAAAAGCACTACACTTCCCACCGAGTCAAACCCTTAAACTACTTTTCAGCATTAATATCCGTCACCGGGTAAAACCTATTTTACCCGGTGGATATTATGGCAATGCTATTGTACTCGGTTGCGCGCAAACCACCGTTAAGGAACTAACGGAGAATGGTTTAGGCTACGCAACCGAGTTAATAAAAGAAGCGAAAAACCGAGTGGATGATAAGTTTGTAAAAGAAGTGGTGAACTCAGTGAGTTTGAAAGGGGCGAGTTGTGTACCTGACTCAGTTGGTGTACTAATATTATCACAATGGTCAAAGCTTGGTTTGGAAAGCGTTGACTTTGGTATTGGGAGGCCAGTTCAAGTGGGACCAGTGTGTACCGATAGATATTGTATACTGCTTCCTGTGCATGATCATAGCCGTTCGATTAAGGTCATGTTGGCTGTGCCATCTGTAGCCGTTGAAAAATACCTTGATTTGATCACAGCCGTTGATTAAAGGCATGACTTTTTGAAAAGTTTAGTAGATTTGTTAGGTGCTTAATCTTTTATTTTATTTGTTTGATTTGATTCTAAAGTTAATTATGTCGACGTGCTTTATTTAGTAATTTTTACTGTACTAATGAAGAAAAGTAGTTGAAAATGGAATGATAGTTGTCACATGGGTTTTTTTTAGCAGCCGGGTGAAGTGTAGCCTGGGGTTTTAATAGATTCATAGGGTCTTAACAAGAGAATTCTTAGCAATAATAAATAAAACAAATCAAAAAATTATATATTATAATATATTATATAAATGGAAATTGCATTGTACAATTAGCTATTTCTTAACCCCCACCGTTTTCATTTAATATGCTTCATGATTGGTTTTTATTAATTGGTTTAATTACAAACAGTGGCCCAATAGTTTGTAAGTGGATTGTGTGGCAGTTTTTTATTGGCCCATAGGAGTTGCAAGATTTCCTGTTCATTGCCGTTATCACGTAACTACAACGTAATACAACTAAATAGCGTACAACAAGTTTTGCAAACTAGGTGTGTTGATCCCAGTTGAGCAAACGATCTAATATAGAAACTGACTTGTAACAAAAGCTTATCAAGTATTATGCGGAATTTAACACTTGATCTTAAGAAGAAGAACAATTAACATTCAACACCTCAATATTATTTATTAATACGAATACTCTTACAGTATTAGGGTTTTGCAACCTTAAAGTGTATCGACTTTAGATATAAAACACACGTATATCTAACCTAACCTAGGACCTCCTTTTATAGGCTAAGGAGTCCTATACAATATACAATACGTAACCTACAAGATAAATATCTTTTCCATATTTATCTGATACAATAAACTAACCGACTATAGAAAACTAGCAGTGCTTACAATATACTATCAGCGGTTACTCAATACTACTAGCCGCGGTTATCTTCATCAGTGGTTACACTCTTCAGTCCGTGGTTATCTTCAAGCTTGTCCGTGGTTCCATTACTTAAAGTAATTCATCATCCAAGGAACCTAAAACCCAACAATCCTCCCCTAAACTTGATAAATTCTAACAGAAATCTCAAGTTTCTTTTAAGCTCAAAACATCTGATGTGGAGGATGTAGCCAAACACTTGCTTTAAGTATCTTCTCATACTTCTTCAACAAGTCATAAGCTTGACCATCATAGGACAATAACATCTTGAAACAACCCGACTTCAACATCTGAGCAATTATTCCTGGATGATTATTCAATTTAGGATAATCACCTTCTACAAGCATATGAATAATCTGTCCAGAAACAGTTAAAACATGAACTCCACAGGTTTGATATAAAAACCAACGAGTAACTTGACCATTGTAGAGTCCCTGCCATTCAGGTTCAGCATGAGTAGGTTCAAATAGAATCTTCAAATTATGATACAACAACCTCTCATGATAATCATTTGGATGTACTTCACCAAAGTTATTTTTGTAAAGTATCCAAAGATTCATCAAATCATCTCTATCAAAATATTAAAGCATTTGAGAAAATTTATTATACTCAGAAACTTCATTATTGAGTCTTTGAATTTTCCAAACACCTTCACTTCCATCTAAAAGATTAAACTTATAAGAAATGATTTGATTCACATCTGCAACAACTTTCAACTTCTTAGAATCAGATGTCTCCTGAACCTCAGATGTTCTTTTTCGTTTACTTTGCATCCAAGCATCATGCTCTTTAACCCACTCTTTCTCCTTTTGAGAATTCATCGGACAGAAATCATCATTATTAATTCTCATACATGTCTCATAGATTTCCAAGATTCTTTTAAATGAACAGGTACTGAGATTTTCAGAAACATATATACCAGAATTCTTGATAATCCTCATCAAAACATTCCTCAACTGAGCAATAGAAGGAGGTTTCTTTCTTACAATTTTCTTCTTTTCTTTACTAACCTTCTTTGCCAACATACCCAAGAGTCTAGCCTTTTCTTCATCATCGAACAAAGCCCATTCTTGTACTGTATACTCATCATTGATCAATTCAGAAGCTTTAAAATAGTTTTGAGAATCATACCATGTAGCTAATAACTTCTGACTAGCTTCTTCTTCATCTTGCTTTCTCTTCTCCAAAACTACTTTATCCTCCTCTACTAAACTTCTAGCAAACTCTTCATCATAAGCTTCTTGTTCTGTTTTATTTTTGAACTTCAGTACTACTTCTTTGCCTTTTCCAACATTAGATTTGACCATTTTCTTCTTCAAAGGTTCACCAATAACCAAATTTTACCTTTTGGTTTACCTTTTGATTTAATAGCAGTAGACTGAATATCTAAAACAGGTGCAATGATTGATGTAGATATGGATGATGTTTTGCTCAGATTAATCAATGTGCTTGCAGCCTCTTTCTCTACTTCTTTAGGCTTAGATGGTAATTCAGAAAGAGTTGTAACAACAGTAGAAGTAGTTGTGATAGCAGTGGGTATGACAATGGTAGGAACAATAGCCAATTCTGAAACTACATCCGTGGTTACAAAAAGTACTAACCATGGTTTCAGATATACTGTCAGGTGTTGTGTTCTGCACTACATCAACATTCTTCAATTCTTCAAGAACAACTGCATTCCCATCTTTATCAGAAACCAAAAAATCTTGATCTCCACTGTCAACCTCTTCCTCCATAGTAACACCAACAGATACATCCACAGCCTCCCCTGAATTCATACCATCACTCCTCCCCTGTTTGGATACATCATTCACAGTCAGAGCAGCAGAGGAAGTTACCTTCTTTTTCTTTCGGCGCAAAGCTTTCAAAGCAGCAACTCCAGGTCTTTTCACTTTCTCCAAAACCAAGACTCTATGCTTCAACCTCCGAATATCCTTACCCTGAAGCACAGATAACTCCTGTAAACCAGAAACAGTACCCTCCAGTTTAGCACATTTAACCGTCAATTCATTTAAGCGTTCAAGAATATCCTCCCCACTTCGACCTGTGTTAACTGGTCCGAGAGGTGGTTCATTGGAAAATTCATCATGTACAAAATCATTAACCGTCAATTCAATGTCAGGTTCCAATCTATCCTCATCACTTCGAGCTGTGTTAACTGCTCCGAGCGGTGAATCCTTGGATATAAAAGACATAGCACCAGACCGAGCCTGATCATCTATGTACCCTGTAGCAGCCAGTTGGCTAGGGATACCTCCACCTGTGTTAAGCTCCAAAGAACTTTCCACATTAGGAGTTGCCAAAGGTTGGGTCTTATTGATGTTACCACTAGCCTGACCAGCTTCAAAGCATGAATCAGTAGTGGAAGCCCTTCCAATCATGTCACCTCCACTCCGTGTGACAGCCTCATTAACCATACCACTAGCACTAGCCTGAGGAAGCTGAGTGCCCTGTGTTCTCCTAGTCCATGATGCAAGACCTTCATTAAACTCAGAATCAGTAGGAAAAGTAAGCATGTGAGGAAATAAAGGAACATCTTGAATAACAACATTCTGTGGCTGATTCCTCATATGAGCAAACACTCTAGGAAGCATACGATGAACCTCATACTCTCTAATATGTTCAATAGGATCCTGTATTTGATGTTCCACAAGCAGCTGAACAAATCTAGGATACAAATAATATTTACCCTTCTTCCTAATATTCTGCACTAATCCCTCATATATCATCCTAGACCAGTTAAATTTCCTTCCGTCTGACAAACAAATAATAGCAGTAGCAATTTTTGAAGGAAAATTATTAAAGCCTGTGGTCTTATTGCTCATACACATCAACAAAGTGTGAATCAAAAACTTCCATTGTTGAGAAAAGAAACTCTTAAAAAATTGTACCTTGTCACCTCTGTGTGTGTAACCTAATCTCTCTAAACCAGCAACAATCTCAACATCTGTAAGATTATCAACACCATCAGCATCATCAAGCCTCAAAACTTCTCTTAGAAGCTCCTCAGAAACAGAAATATCATTCTCATCCACCCTAGTACTAAAAACCTCCAACCCATTAACCTCTTCAAGTTTAGCATTCTTCCAAAACTGACGGATATAGGCTTTAAGAATGGTAGGTTCAACTGTTAAAGCAAAGTGAATGGGACTATGAACAAGAAAATCAATCATTTGATGGAACCCTTCAGAGCGAGCATCTTTGGTGAGAATAGCAACAAGATTATGTGTAGTGGAGTACGTCTCAGCCATTGTGATTAATGATATGAATGAAGTGGGTTTGTGAAGAAATCAACCAAAGTGATTAGGGTTTAAGGATATTTGCAATTGTAAGCGGATAGAAGATTAAAGAAAGTGATCCATCCGTGATTTTGGTAAGTGATATATATACTTTTGCCAAAGTGTCAAAACAACCCCTGAAGTATCAAAACAGAGTAACATACTATCCGTTGTTCCACAACAACTGTCCGCAGTTGTAACACACCATCAGTGGATACAGATAAGCACTTCTCCCAACTTGTCCAAATTAGAGCAAGCAAATCCATGCCTCTTGAAAAGTGATCTCACAAGTTATGAAGGATGACACAAAAACCATCTATTACATAAAAACCATTTTTTTTTTTTTTTTTTTTTTTTTTTTTTTTTTTTTTTTTTTTTAACAAACATAAGCAGCAAACACACTAGCTCCTTATGCACACACATCCTTCTTTCCTGCAAGACAACACAAAACAAACACAAAGACAAAGATTAATGTTGTCAGTGGTTAGTAATAGCCAGAAGTGGTTACAAACAACCTATCCGAGGTTAGAACAGTAAAGTCAACATAGTCAACTTCTAGAATATATCTCAGTCCAATCCCCAAGAACCTCGTTAACTCTCCAACCACATTAAACCTGCCCCATAGTTACTTCAAAACCCTAAACTTCACTTATAAAAAGCAACCAAATATCATATATCGCCCAAACCAATCAAGAGATAAAAACCCTAATTGCTCCAAAATCCCCAATCAATCAAAATGTGGAACCCTAGTTGGAACAAACCAGAAGTGGTTGATCTAACCACCTCCTCATCCTCTTCATCATCTTCATCATCAAGTGAAGATGGAAACCCATGGCTAACCTATGTGCCTCTACTAGAACCAAGACCAAGAAAATCTCCATTTCTCCCATCATCTGAAGATGATAGTGTGGTGAATCCAAGTGATGCCTCTGAAGACTCTGATGACTCTTATAAGAAGAGGACTTCAAACCCCAAACCTTCATCATCTAACCCCCAACCAAGACCACGAGCAAGAAACCCACCACTCCCTAGTGACAGAGAGGTGGTTCTTGGTCTTAGTGCACCAAATCATGGTGCTTCTTCACACATCGTAACCAGGAAGGGAAAAGGGAAGATGGAGTAAGTTGCTGAATGGTGGTAAGAGAAGATGGAGCACAAGAAGAATATCATATCATCCATCTATCTGCCACAATCAGCTTCAGCTTCTTCGTTTGCATCAATCCATCCTTTCCATTTTGATCCTTAGCTGCTTCGTTTGCATATGATAAATGCATATCCAGCATTCAAACGATATCAGCAAGGATAGTAGTAGTAGAAACCATGTATAGATGTAGTCTTTATTTAGCACTTGGAAGTTTCATTGTAAGCTGTAAGCTGTAAACTGTTTTGTTGAATGAACAATGTAACTTCAGTACTTCTTGCATCTCTATAATGATTTAGTATTTTCCTGCACACTGGTTAGTGGAAACACAGAACAACTAGCAGTGGATAGATCAACTCTATCAGAGGTTATAAACAACACTATCAGTGGATATTAAAAGGAATAGCAATACTAAGAGTACATAATAACAGTCCAATACTTTTACAAACTTATACAAAACAATTTTGAGAATTTTAGAGATTAATCATTCCAATACTAACAACAAGATACTGAAACCTCCCCACATCAAAAGCTTTTGTGAGAAGATCAACAACATTGAAATCAGTATGGATTTTTACCATTTGAATCAACCTTTTCTCATTACAATCTCTAATAAAGTGATGTCTTATCTCAATATGTTTAGTTGTAGAATGTAAAACAGGATTTTTGATAATGCAAATTGTACTGTTATTATCAATGTAAATCTTAGTATGCATAAAATTGTACCCAAAATCCAGCAATTGATTCTGAATCCATAGAACTTGACCACAGCAACTAGCTGCAGCCACATATTCAGCCTCAGTTGTAGAATTAGCCACAATAGTTTGCTTTTTACACTGCCAAGAAATTAATCTGCTTCCCAAGAACTGACATCCTCCAGTGGTAGACTTCCTATCAAGACTAGCTCCATCATAGTCACTGTCAGTGTAGGCCACCAAATCAAAAGGAGAATCCTTAGAGTACCAAAGGCCCAATTTAGGATGACCTTTCAAATACCTAAAGATCCTCTTAACAGCATTCATGTGTGAGGTATTGGGTGTTACTTGAAATCTTGCACACACACATACTGAGAACATAATGTCTGGCCTGGATGCAGTAAGATACATCAAAGATCCAATCATGGATCTGTACAACTTCAAATCAACTTTGGGACTTCCATCATCTGGTAACATAGGTTTCTGAGTCTCCATAGGTGTACTTGCACTTTTTACATCTTGAAACCCAAATTTCTTCAACACATCTGCTACATACTTGTCTTGACTAATGAAAATACCATCAGTCCTTTGTTGAACCTGTAGTCCCAAAAAGAAAGTGAGTTCTCCCATAGAACTCATCTGAAACTTATCATGCATAAGTTTCTCAAAATCTTTGCATAGCTCCTTGTTAGTAGACCCAAAGATGATGTCATCTACATAAACCTGAACCAGTAAAATATCATCTTTGTGCTTTCTAATGAACAAAGTTTTATCAATCAGTCCTCTCTTAAACCCATTGTCCATCAAATAAGTAGATAGGCATTCATACCATGCCCTAGGAGCCTGATGCAGTCCATACATAGCCTTCCTCACCCTGTAAACCTTGTCAGGATGATCAGGATCTTCAAAACCAGGAGGTTGACAGACGTAAACCTCCTCATCAATAGTGCCATATAAAAATGCACTTTTAACATCCATCTGATACACAACAAAATTCTTGAATGAAGCATAAGCCAAAAACAATCTAATAGCCTCTATCCTTGCAACTGGTGCAAATACTTCATCATAGTCCAAACCTTCAGTTTGTGTGTATCCTTGAGCAACCAACCTTGACTTGTTCCTCACTACAATTCCTCTTTCATCCCTTTTGTTTCTGAACACCCATTTAGTCCCAATAGCCCTCTTTCCATTAGGAAGATCAACCAATGTCCAAACTTCTTGAAGTTTGAACTGAAGAAGCTCCTCTTGCATTGATTCTACCCAACCTTCTTCTGTTAAGGCTTCTTCTATTCTCTTGGGCTCCTTTTGAGACAGAAAACAAGCAAACAAGCAATTTTGCAGATCTTTATGACTGTTTCTTTTGTGAAGAGATCTTGCAAAGAACCCATGTTCAGGAAAGGGTTCTGTGTTCTTTACCCTGCTTCTTGTTTGAACTGGAGTATTCAAATTTCCAAGAATCTGTTCCTTGGGATGAATCTTGTGAATTCTGGTAGTAGTAATTGGACTTTCATTGATCACAGTTTCCAAATTAGTCAAATTAGCATTGAAGAATTCATCCATGTCTTCATCATCAGTAGGAGTATCAATCTCTATTAAGTCAGGCATATTAGGATCATGTGGATACTCCTCATCTCCAAATAGTGGCTTTGGATTAGGTCCAAAGAAAGTACTATCATCAGTACTTTTAGCTGGAATTTCACTTGAACTGTCAGTGGTAGAAGATGGCTTGTCAGCATTTACAGATGGCCTATCAGCACTTTCAGTAGGCTTAGCAGTGCTTGCAGACTGCTTTTTCTTCTTTTCAATTTCTTCTACCGACACTGAGTTATCTGGCAACAACTCATCCTTATCTTGATGATGATCAACTTTGCTTCCAGAATTCAGCACATCATCACCAGAGGGACCTTGCTTGTGAATGATGGAAGGAACAGAACCAGCTTTCCACTTTTCAACCAAATAGAACTCTGTTGGAGAATCAGCTTCCTTTGAAGATTTAGCTACTTTAGAATCCTTTTGTATACCTGTATCAGCATTAGTGGAAGTTCCTGCAATGATAGGCTCATAATTCATAGATTTGGTTAGCATATCAATGTTAAACAACCAGTCTGGTCCTTTGGTCTCAACACTAGGAGTCTTTTCACTGAATTGAACATGTAGGTTCTCTTCAACAATTCTAGTCCTCATATTGTATACTCTAAAGGCTTTACTATTTGTAGAATAGCCTAAATAGTAGCCATCATCTGCTTTTTCTTGAAACTTGCCTAGGTAGTCTATGGTATTCAAAATGGTAACAGGACACCCAAAAGGTTTTAGGAATGCAATCATTGGCTTCCTACCATGTAACAGCTCATAGGGGGTCTTGTTATGAGGCTTCACTACCTTACTTCTGTTTTGCACATAACATGCAATTCCTACAGCTTCAGCCCAAAAGGTAGTTGGTAACTTAGATTCTGACAACATAGTCCTAGCAGCCTCAATTAGTGTTCTATTTTTCCTCTCAGCTACACCATTCTGTTGTGGTGTTCTAGCAACACTAAACTGTCTTTCAATACCTTTAGCTACACAGAACTGATTCATCACATCATTCTTAAACTCAGTTCCATTATCACATCTGATTACTTTGACCTTATGACTTACTAGATTTTCTATCTTAGTAATGAAACTCTTAAGAATCTCACTAGTTTCACTCTTAGTAGCCAAAAAGTATACCCAAGAAAATCTACTATAATCATCAGTGATAACTAGGCAATACTGCTTATGGTTCAAGCTTCTAACAAAGGTTGGTCCAAACAAGTCCATATGAAGCATAAACAGTGGTTGTGTTATGGTGTTTACAGTTTTGGTCTTACAAGAAGCTCTATGTTGTTTTCCTTTTTGACAGGCCACACACAGTTCCTTACACTCAAAAACCTTTGAAGGTAACCCTCTCACTAAGTTTCCTTTTACCAGTTTATTGATTGTTTTGTAATTGAGATGACCTAGCCTTCTATGCCACAATATTGACTCATCAACAGATGCTTTAGCAAACAAACATAAGGACCTATTAGGAAGAACATTTTTAAGATCAAAACAATATATATTTTCCTTCCTAGGTACCCTAAGTTGTATAAACTTCTCATCAGGCATCTTAAACTCAGGAGATAACACCACACACTCAGTTTCCCCAAAAAGTACCCAGTTTTTCTTATCACACATTTGAGAAACACTGAATAAATTGTACTTTAGTCCCTGTACTAAATAGACCTTTTCAAAGTCTAGATTCCCTGTTCTGATTGTGCCTCTGCCAAGTATCTTTCCTCCCTTTGGATCATTGCCATATGCCACATATCCTCCATCATAAGCTTCAAAATCTTCCAAATTGCTTCCATCCCAAGTCATGTGCCCAGAGCAACCACTATCAAAAACTCCTTTATCTTTTAGCTCAGTTTGAAGATTGCCCTGCACATAAGATTACACAAGTTAGTTCCTTTTGTGGACCCAAGTCAGTACTGACTTGGGTCTGCCCTGTGCATCAAAATATTCAAATTTTGTTAGGTCCATTGATGCACAGTTGACATATGGTAAAACCTTTGTCTTAGGCTTCCATTGCCAACTTGCTGAGGCCTTAACAACATAAAAATGATTTCCAACCACTGTATCAGTTATCACCTTTGGAATTTTTAAAACTTCTTTTGAATCAGTGGTGATTTTTGGCTTATCAGTGGTTTGACATTGCTTAGCCGTGTTTACATTTTGCTTAGCAGTGGTTGGGACCCATTTATGTGAAGCAGTGACAATAGATTTTGTATTCCCATTCCTCATCAGCACTGCTCTTGGAATCATGTTACTGTTAGGATGAGGGTTTGTGTTTCTTGAAAAGTTTTGATGATTTACCCTCCTCCAATGATTCCAAACTTGTGGTATGTTTTTCTGACAATTTCGCTGTAAGTGTTCAAAACTACCACACACAAAACAAGCCTTATTAACACATTGAAACTCATCACCTAATCTGTTAGAAATTAGACCATTTAAGCTTCTTTGATTTCCCCTAGGTTTAAATTGTTTCATCTGTTCCCTAGGAATTTCCCTGTACTCTACAACTTTCTTGGTAACTTTAGCTCCAAATCTAGGTACAAGGTTGACTTGCTTAGAATCAACTTTCTTAACTGGCTCTACCTTTTCAGACTTAGTTGATTCATTTCTAACATCCTCAGAATCTGATTCCCAATCTTCAATTATGGGAGCACCAGATAACTTATCAGAACTTATCTTAGGTATTTCAATCTTATTTACTTCTTCAACAGGTTTATTAAAACTGAATTCACTACTAAATGACAGTTCTTTAACTGGTGGTGCATGTTTCATTAAGGGGGGGGGGGGTGGCATATCATTGTATCCTAAACCAGTACCATCTCTAAACAGTTTTTGGCCAATTGGTTTCTGTACAAGATCAGAAGCATATTGTAATTTAGCAACCCTAACAACATGTTTTTCTTTTTCCTCTAGGGCCTGAACTTTTACACTTTCTGCTTCTGCTAGTCTATCTTTAAGCATTTTAATCTCTCTGTTTTTAAGATCAATTTCACCACCTAGTATATTGATCTTTTCTACATACTCAAATTCACATTTAATACAGAATTTTAGCCTCTCTTCCACACCCTCTAAACCAACTCTATATCCTAAGTTATCTAGAGTCAATCTCTCTACTTCTTTTCTCAAACTCTCAGTGATATCCTTTTGAGACTCTAAGTTATCAGCACATGATTTAAAAGAACAAGTAGATGTTTTAGAATCATTAGATACCTCAGAATCTGAACCAGAAGAGGAAGCATAGGCCATTAGAGCAAAGTTATGCTCTTTTGAAGCTTCACTAGCAAGAAAAGCTGCATTTGGACCTTCTTCAATCTGATCACTCCAATCATAATCACCAAGTCCATCCTGAGCAACCAAAGCTGAAGAAATAGTAGGCTCTTCTGTTGTCTTCTTAATACCTTCAAGTCTTTTAGGAGCTCGACATTCCCTAGCAAAATGACCTTTCTTCTTGCAGTTAAAGCACTCCATCTTGCTTTTGTCGAATCCTGCTCTCCTTTGACCATCATACTTAACCTGTCTTCCAGTCCTCCTCAGAAACTTCCTTGCTTGAAGAGTCAACATTGCCATTTGCCATTGAAGATTAATCTCTTCAAGATCATCAGGATCAATTTCATCCAGATCTTGATTCAGCACAGTAACACTGGTGGTTAAATCAGCCAGAAAAGCACAGATTGCACCATCACTGACATTATCACTAACAGTGGTATTGTTTGCAATAGCCGTGGTTATACCATAGGCAGCAGTGGATGCATCTTGTGGGCTTTTGTGATTAGTGGAGACAAAAGCAATGTTTTGATTAGAAGAAGACGAGTTAGAAAAGGTATTCTCAGACTCATAGACCTTCAAGTTATTGAAGAGATTGTCTAGAGTCATTGTAGCAAAATCCGTCTTGTTTCTCCACACAATGGTATGAATAGCCCAATCAGATGATAAGCTCCTTATGAACTTCAAATTAATGTCTTCTTGAAGGAACTTGTAACCCACTGCCTTCAGTTGACTGATGAGTTTTTGAAGCCTATTATATGTACCATCAATCTTTTCTCCACTTTGAGCAGTGAAGGTTTCAAACTGATGCTTAAGCATGTTCATCCTTGACTTCTTGGTAGCTTCATTACCAGCAAACCTTAATTCAAGAGCATCCAATAGTTCTTTAGCCGACTCATACTGATCAAAGTCTAATGCATACTCATTAGGTATTCCCATGGAGAGAATACTATGAGCTTTTATCTCCATCTTCCTCTTAGCTTTATCAGGTTCACTAACAATAGTAATTTCCTTACCATCCTCACCCTTCAAAGGAAGAGAGTCTCCCTTTTCAACAACATCCCATAGAGCATAATCAATCATGCGAATGTATTGCCTCATTCGCATCCTCCAGATTTGATATTCACCATGTTTGAGCATGGGAACCTTAGAAGCAGTCACCATATGAGTTTCTTCAGACATCTTAACTTCCTTGAGTACAGATTAACAGACTTCTTCTTGATAACAGTTTCTAGATCACAAGCTCTGATACCACTTGTTGATCCCAGTTGAGCAAACGATCTAATATAGAAACTGACTTGTAACAAAAGCTTATCAAGTATTATGCGGAATTTAACACTTGATCTTAAGAAGAAGAACAATTAACATTCAACACCTCAATATTATTTATTAATACGAATACTCTTACAGTATTAGGGTTTTGCAACCTTGAAGTGTATCGACTTTAGATATAAAACACACGTATATCTAACCTAACATAGGACCTCCTTTTATAGGCTAAGGAGTCCTATACAATATACAATACGTAACTTACAAGATAAATATCTTTTTCATATTTATCTGCTACAATAAACTAACTGACTATAGAAAACTAGCAGTGCTTACAATATACTATCAGCGGTTACTCAATACTACTAGCCGCGGTTATCTTCATCAGTGGTTACACTCTTCAGTCCGTGGTTATCTTCAAGCTTGTCCGTGGTTCCATTACTTAAAGTAATTCATCATCCAAGGAACCTAAAACCCAACAAGGTGCATTAAATGCAATGTTTGCCAACTTGGCAAAAATAGCCCCTGAGGTTCAAGTGTCGTTGCAAAGTAAGTCCTTGAGCATTAATTGCTATCTTTAGCAATTTGGCAAAAATAGTCTCTAAGGTCTAAGTGTCGTTACAAAGTAACTCAAAAAACTGAATTATTGAAACTTTTTGTTGCACTTAGGTGCTGTCCAAACAGTCTATTAAAAGGGTCCTTCCAAAAATCCCCATAACATATTTTTTTTAAACTTTTTTATGCATCTATATTCTATCCAAACAGCCCACCAAAAGGACCTGTCCAAATATCCCCACTCCATAAATTTATAGCGCTTTTTTGCAATTATACCGTTTGTGGCAAACGACATAATTGCTTACTCCAAAAAGCGTTAACATAATTGTAATAAACACAAACATGGCCGCCCCGCAGCAACGCGCGGGCAAACCTGCTCGTATATATATATATGACGCGTGAACTTGGTAATGAGTTTAGTGTAATCCAATGCTTTTAACATGGGTTTTTTTTAGCAGCCGGGTGACGTGTAGTCTGGGGTTTTAATAGATTCATAGGGTCTTAACAAGAGAATTCTTATCAATAATAAATAAAACAAATCAAAAAATTATATATATATATATATGACGCGTGAACTTGGTAATGAGTTTAGTGTAATCTAATGCTTTTAACAAGGGCATTGATTGGCACTCTCATTTGTTATTTGTACACTCAAATGTACATACCGGTAAAAGCAACATTAGATAAATGTACAACTGCTTAATGCACAGATTTGAGTGTACAAATAAGAAATTTGAGTGTGCAAATCATTAGCCTTTTAACAACGGATTTTTTTAGCTTGTGTCATGGTTAAACAAGTTTTGAAGCATTAAATAATATAATAATACCGATAGTTTAAAAATCGGTTTTTAAATTGACTCGATCGAGTTATTAGGTGAATCTGTTCGACCGTCGGATCAATTTAATTTTCATTTATGTTAATATTTTGGCCACCAAACACTTAAAAAACCTTTAATATTTGTTTTCAAACATACATAAAACCTGTAAAATTCAATCCCAATCCATAATATATTTATAAAATATACATACTATACAATACCACACACATATAATTAATACAAATTTTAAATCTAAAACAACATTGTCCATCACTAAAATCAATCAAACTTATCATATATATCTTGCAACATAAAATTAAAAGAAATTTACTAAATCGGCCGACTTTGATAAACCGTGTATACTTCGGTCACATGAAACTCGATTGGTAAAACTCGGTTTTAAAGCCTCGAAAAAATAATTCATTTAGGCCCTTTTTTTGCCCGAAAGTTGTTCAACTGACCGGGTCGAACCAAGTTTCAAAACACTGGGTAATACCATACTACATGTTACTTGATATCAATATTTTCCTAAATTTGTAATGTTTACCAAATTTACCATTGTTTTGTATGAAAATAAAGTTATTCTAAGAAATAAATGTGTTCATTTAATACTTGAAAACTTGTGACACCATAACATAAATTAGAAAAACCCTTTTAACAAAAATATTAGATTGATCAAAAAGTGTTATGAAAATGTGTATGTTTAGTTTTTTTTACTTGGCGGACCATTAATCGCTAGGTGGTCATATGCCAAGAGGATTTCAGATAAATCGGGCATATTAGCAGGATTTAAATAGTACAAAAATTGAAGTGTGTCAAGAAAAACATATAATTTATTCAGGCCCATTAAAAACCCATTAGGCCCCTCAGTTAACGGATCCAGATCCAATTTGGTGTAACCGGCAGAGCTAGTCCATAAATACAGTATAAATATGAACTAGGTGGGCGACGGCCGCCGTGGCGAGGCGTTGTTTCATGTTGTCGATCATTGCACCGGTGATAGTCAAATAAAAACGTAGCAAAACGTCCTATTTAAATGGATTAACAAATATGCGTGCCAAAAAATGAACTACAAATGAATTATCATCGATAAAATAACATAAAACAGCATACATGACTATAACTCTATAAGTTAAGAGAAAGGGCTCATTTACAGTTCACTGGCTTTTTTCAAGCTTAAAAAAGTCTTAAATTATTGTTTATCCGTCCAGGTTTATATCGGTAAACCTGGCATGAAAATGATTATAGACCAAGTCGTTGCATATATGTTGTGTATATATATTATGTTTTTAAAGTTCTTTTTTCTCTACATATAAGTACACAAATTCCTGTATATAGTAGTAATTGTTAAGATAACACTACTAAAGCTAGTTCCCTTTTATAACTATATAACTGAGAATGTTAATGGACATTTGACAACACTCTTGTGACAATCTTACACATGATAATATAAATTTTAACAAAAATGACTCTTAACACCTCTTGGTAAATAACTGGGAACGTACACTGAGATGGTCGTTTGATAGGGCTAAGAAGTTGGGCTGGACAAATGTCAAAGGCTGGGCCAAATGATCATGTATTAAACGACAATTCAGGTGTCGTTTTCCGACGCTACATTACTATATATATAATTCTATCGTGTGATTTGTTTTTATCTCAATATAAAAAGAAAATAGTTTGTGATTATTGTGTGATAACATAGCCATTTAAAAGAAACCAGACAAAAGTTATGAATTAATGTGTTCATGCATTTGAATCTGGTTAAAAACAATGCTGTTTTGGATTGTCATGTAGTTTTTATTAGGGGTGAGCATGGTTCGGTTTGGCTCGGTTTTTGTATAAAACCGAAACCGAACCGAAAAATTTCGATTTTTGATTTTTAGAAATCATTCGGTTTCGGTTTTATGTCGGTTTGGTTTTTCGGTTGTCGGTTTTTTTTCGGTTTCTATACGATTTATCGAGCTTTGCTTTTTCAAAGTAGATTTGACATATATCATAAAATAGAACCATATCTTAAACCGGTACCGGCCGGTACAACGGTACTAAAACAGGTAAAGAACTGTCTTAAATCAAGTGCCAACATTCTCAAAGTTGCCTCCAAGTTCCAAGGATTTGTTAGAGCTTGAAAGGTACACTGAAACAATTGAAGGGTGTGTAAACGGAAAAAAAAATGATGTTGGAACAAGATCTTCAATCTTTTGATGGAATTGCACCATCTCCAACTGGAACAACCATTAACATTCAAACTTAATGTGTTCTTGTGACATTTGTGTACCCATTTTTTTTTACCTTAAAGCACATTTGTGTTATGTATATTGTTATGAAATAAAATATTAGCAGAGTTATCACACATTTGAAATGCGTCATTGACAACGATAATGTAAAAGGAAGATATCAAGATACAGTACTTATATTATTTATGAATAACAAGGCAAGATATATTATTTTGACTTTAAATGTCGGTTCGGTTTCTATTCGTCGGTTTTTAAAGCTAAAACCAAACCGAACCAAAAACTTCGGTTTTTTCAAAATATAAAAACCGAACCGTCGGTTTTTCAATCGGTTTCGGTTTTTTTGGTTTCGGTTCTTCGGTTTTTCCCGGTTTATGTTCGGTTTTTCGGTTTCTTGCACGCCCCTAGTTTTTATATAAGGCGTATAAGCTTATTAGTTCATATAACGATAACAAGTCTAATGAAGTGTTTAGATAAGCTTATGAGCTTAGGCTTTTATATAAAAGGGGTTTGATAGATACTCATTCTTATGGTTTATGTGCTTATATGACTTGTTAACCGTTTTTGTCTAAATATTAACCATAAACTAACTCAAACACTCAATCTTGCTTTACGAGCTTATTTGCCGTAAGCATTAAACTACTTTACGAGCATAATATCAATCCCAAAAAATAAGCATAGACAAGCAACTTAGTGGAGGCTGAATCTCATACTTAACTACTTTTTTTATTTATGATGGCTTGAAACTTTTCAATCACTATAATAGGAAGGATAATGTTAAACGTTGCCATAAGGGCTACGTATAAGATATTAGTGCAATGAATGTCTTTAAATTTAACTTTAAAATAAACATCCAACTCTCTGCATACAACTACTCTCAACCGATCTAATATACAATCCCTTTTCAATCTTTTAAACTTTTAAACGTAGGGGCTACAACGAATAGCAGAACGCTAATGAGAAATGCAATTTTTTAATCAACAAATATGCGACTCAGTCATGCACTCCGTACTTAGGTTGCTCAATTGTGGTTATTTTATTTATGAGTAAATTATAAATTTTGTCCTTTTGGTTTTCATTTTTTATGCTATTTGTCATTCTTAAAAATAAATTACGTTGTATATCCCTACGGTTCTTAATTTGTCACATTTTATATCCTTTTTGGGCTGAGAGTTGATCAACGGCTAGTGAAATGATAAAATTACCCTCGTCTTCTTCCCCATTTAATATTCTCTTGAATTTTCATTTATTTTTAAACAAAAATCAAGAACACTTAAGAACATCAAGAACAAACCCTAAATTTTTTAAGAACCTTACATCAAAACAAATAAATCTTAAATAATCATGAATCTTAACATACATGGCCAAAATAAGTATGGGCTTTAGACAAAAGGACAAGATGAGCCAAACATCAATAGCATATATGGCCACTTTAAATTATCAATTACTAAACTAAATAATGAAATCAACATGAAACAAAAGCTAAACTAAGCACTGATTAATCATACAACTCATGAATCATATGGTACAAACCATGATCTATTTAAAATTCATTTATTTTGATGTAAAATTTTGAAATGTATGGCGCTTTTCTTTTTTTTTTTTTTTTTTTTTTTTTTAAATGGAAATTCAAGAGAAACTTAAGCGAGAAGAAAATGAGGGTATTTTGTTATTTCACTGGCCTTTGACCAACGATCACTAAAAAGGATATAAAGCGTGACAAACTAAAAAGAGTAAGGACATGCAACAATTGATTAGGAATGGCAGAGAGCGCAAAAAATATAAACTACATGAACAAAATTTGTAATTTACACTTTATTTAACCCACGTCTAGTTACCACTTTATTAAGAGCATGCCTGCTGGAAAATTTCAAAAATGACTTGGAAAAGAGTCTACAATATATAAGCAAAACTTGTTTTCGGTTCAACAATACAATGAAAATGTTACTTGAGGGCTTTGAGGTCGAGCAAACAGAATAAAGAGTATGATTGAATAAGATTAATAATTGGTTGAAAATGAGTATTTTGCATTGTAGCTGAATGATTAACTAAATATGCGTTAAGAGCACACGGTTCACACTCTTTATAAGCCCACGTTATTGGTGGCTTGCACCTATGCCGGCGGCGCCATGTTGCACCGGTGTCGGCGTCATAGGCACATTCTCCATCTGAATGCCGTGTTTATGGTTGTGTATTTTTTTGTTTTGTTTTTTTAGGTGTAAAGTGGGGTTTTTTTTTTTTTTTTTTTTTTTTTTTTTTTTTTTTTTTGGGTGTATTATAGTAATGTTATTAGCGAGAGTGTTTTTTGGTTTTGAGTTATATAAATGTTGTAAGGTAAAAGTTGACGTGATGATGCTTGTCTGATAGCCAACAGCTTATTAAGTGGATCAAGATCAACCCGAACAATAGAAAATTTGAAAACAACGTTCCCTTTGAGATACATAATTCACCACTCAAAGATCTCGCTGAGCAAAAACTAACTTGGGAAAAGCTCGTTACAGACACACCACGAGGTTCCAAATCAGCTTCCAAGATCACCTCCTAATCCTGCCAAAAACTAGGATAGCAATGGAAATAAAACAAACTCTAAACTAAGAGTAAAATTTTAGGAAAATCAAGAACTGTCTTCCATTTCCCTTTTTCCAGTACATATTTGAGAAAGAAAAATAACTACCAAAATAAAACTACCCACGTTTCCTACACTTGGGGAATTCTCAAACAACTACTTTGACTTCTTCAAATAAAGGAAAAGAAATAACAATCTAAGATGCATGTGGAACAAAACGTGGGTTAGAAACTGATGTCATCAGTCAAGTCTTCAGCTGGGCCAAAGTGACCCATTTCTGATTTGGGTTGGGATCTGCTGAGCTTGGGCTGTGGGTCGGTGCGTTCCTATCATCCTCTCCGTCTTAGAAAAAGTTTGGCCTCAAACTTGGAATGAGTTCGTCAGGATCGAAGTATGGTTGAAGGTCGGCGACATTGAAAGTTGCTGAAACACCATAGTTTCCTGGAAGGTCAAGTTTATAAGCATTATCATTCACCTTAGCAAGAACTTTGAAAGGGCCCTCCGACCGGGGACTCAATTTAGAACGACGTTTAGATGGAAAACGTTCCTTTCGAAAATGCAGCCACACAAGGTCACCCGGTTGAAAAAGAACGTGTTTTCTCCCTTTGTCGCGCTTGTACTTCAGAAGTTCATTGTTCTTGGTGATTTTGTCATGAATTCGCTGATGGATGGCTTTGATATCAGCTGCTAAATCACAGGCCTCTTGGCTGAATTTTGTAGACGTATCAAGAACAGCTAGATCGAGTGGAGTTGGTGGGTTTATCCCATAAACAGCCATGAAAGGACAGATGCCGGTTGTTTTATTAGGAGCCCGGTTATAAGCAAACTCAGCCCGAGGCAATAATTCCTCCCACTGTTTCATATTGGTAGTGATGAGAGCCCGGAGTAATGAACCAAGGGTACGGTTGGTAACTTCAGTCTGCCCATCGGTTTGAGGGTGGCTCGAGGTGCTAAATTTAAGCTTTGTACCGAGTTTTCGCCACAGTGTTATCCAGAAATGACTAAGGAACTTAACATCCCGATCACTAACCATCATTTTCGGCACTCCATGTAAACGAACTATTTCCTTGAAATAAAGATTGGCTATTTGGACAGCGTCATAGGTGGTATGGCAAGCGATAAAATGGGCCATCTTTGAAAATCGGTCTACTACCACCATAATCGAATCCTTTTGACGTTGCGTGCGTGGTAGCCCGGTAATAAAATCAAGGTTAATATAACAACTCGTAAATTTCCCTACCGATTTTCGCGGCCATATTTTTTCTTTTCGTTTTGAACTTTAAACACGACAAGTCACGAGATATTTTTCACCTCGACCTCAAAAATAAAAATTATATAAAATAATTATATAATAAACTTTTATATTTTATTTTTATCGAGCCTCAAGCCCAACCCGAACCATCTTTATTTCATGCCTCTTGGGCTCGCGTGTTCAACCCGATCCAACTCGTTTCTCTTTAGGCCCTCGTGTACAAACCAAACCAAAACGACCAAGCCTAACTTTTTTTTATTTTTATTTTGTAATTGCCAAATTACCTATACAAGTAAATATTGAAAATTTTGTTCTTATGTTTCTGTAACCAACTAGTATCATGCGTGTAACAAAGAGCAAATCAAATCTAACCTTAATAAATGATGGTACCATGTTTCTGTGGTGACCCAACGAAAACCCCAAGCAAAAATAAAACAACATCAAACTCTTGGTCCTTAAAAGTTCACGTGAGTATGTATTAGAAAGAGGAGACACACCTAAACTAGCCACCCTACACATAAACTCAATAACCAACATGTAACTAGACATTGACTTTTGAAACTTAAGGAAACATATTCCCCATGCACACACAACTCATCTCATCTCCTTTTTGACCTTGTAGCAGCCGAATACCACCCAAGAATCCACAAACCCATTTGCTTGTTTCCTAAATACTCCCTAGATGCAAGTAAAATCAAGTCTCATGTACCAATGCTCAACAAAGACTCTTGGTCTTTAACCAAAGGTTTCTCCTTCCTTTCTTCTTAAAGACCCACGAGCCACAATGCTCATCACATATTTCACTTACAAAATCTCATTCAAAAACCTCTAAGTGTATGCAAAGCTTGGCCTTGGAAGTTTGGATTTCTCTTGGGTTACTCTAGCTCACGTCGACCCCCACACTTACTCTTCCACACCTTTTCAAACTCATTAAACTTTCAAACACTCAAAGGGAAACTAAGGTTACTTGGAAACGAGCATAAGGGTTTTGGAAGCAAGGTAATCGGGTTCACTTTGGAAAGCATATCGGGTTTCTTTCTCATCCTTGTCCGTGCGTATTCTTCCCCACCATCCTTGGTGTTGTAAGTTTCCTCGAACCTATTTCGATACAACTCATATTATGTTTCGATGTCTAGTATTTCTTCTATACACGATAGAAACGTTTTCATCTTAAATATTAGAACCTAAAAACTAAACAACTTGAGTCTTGTGTGGTTAAACAAAATTAACAAACTGAAGATATAGCTAACATAGTTAACAGTTGGCAAATATACACGTTTACACATTCACTTTTCAAGTATGCAACGACTCATGTCAAGTTTAATGAAGCTTGCGTGATGTCTTGTTTAACTTAATACTTATAAGCTCTTCACTTGGAAATAAATTGGAAACTGTTTTGGAAAAACACAACAACATGCAAACCTGAATACATGAAAACATCGCATAGTATTTTACTTAGTAAACTGTAAGCAAAATAAACACAGTAACAACCCCCCTTAAATACGTGAAACTGTAAGCCATAACACAAAAGAGCCATTGGCTCATCTGGGAGAGGCGTAAACCTTCATTCACAAGGTCGTGAGTTCGAATCTGGGCGCTGCCCATTTGATGCTTTTTATTTTCTTTTGTTATTTTTAAACTTTCACAGATTGACAGTTTCAGCCCCTCCAATTGTAACCATTTAACGTTTTTCTTAATGATATTTAAAGTTTTCTAACTTACATAAATTGTTACACTTTCAACCCTTCAACTTTAACTCACTTAATATTTTTCCTTAAAAACATTTATAAGATTGTAACTCGTATAGTTTTTACAACTTTAACCTACAAGTTGAACACTTTGACACTTTTCATCCTAAACCTTTATAAGTTTAAATAACTTATATTATTGTATCACTTCTCGTTAAATAAATATGTTTAACACGTGTTTTATTCAACGACTTCATTCCCGTAAACTATAAACATTATATTTTTCTAAATATATTATTTTCCCACAATTCCGATAAATATATATGATATATATTTTCACACCTCGAAACCTAACAAACCTAATAAATACAAGTCGATATTCGAGCCAACTTTTATACGAAAGTTTCGTATACATTGTTCCATATCTATTCCAAGAGCCAATACTTACAAAATATTTTGAAATAATTTAAACATAATCTCTGCCACACAAGCCCACGTTAAACACAACCACTTGTGAACATTTAAATTTATTTACACACTTCGAGTCTTGAGTACACAAAACTGCAAACTGAGACTTGCTGTACTAATTTAGGTTGCGTGTTGGAGCTACTTGTTACTTAAATTCATTGTGCTTTATTCACCGAACTGCTGAGGTGAGTTTATAGCCCCACTTTTACTCTTATTTACTTGCTTTATAAAACTTTGGGGTGAGAAACATGCAAAACTCTTTTCGGACCTGAAACTGAAAACACTATTACGTGAAACAACCTTGAATCCCAACTATGCTACCGTTAGTTCCCTTTGGGGAGGCGCGATTGTTATGAATAGATCTATTGGGGATGACACCCCCGTTCGAGTTTGACCGGATAGGCAAACGTCGGGCGTATATCATATCGTATTGATTGAGTGTACTGGAAATACACTTGCTGGGCTTTTATTTATCATGCTTCTAGATGCATGCACACTGTCGTAGTTTCGGTCGCATGAACTTGGTACTATCGTAATAGCCTTTTTGCATATAGTGTCATTCACGGAGATGCTATATGTGCAACTGTGGTCCAACTTGAAACTTGATTACTTAAACCTATGAACTCACCAACCTTTGTGTTGACATTTTTAGCATGTTTTTCTCAGGTTTACTTATTGGCGTGGGCAATGGCAAAGGCATTCGTTGAAGACTGGCATCCGAAGTGTTTCCAAACATTTTAATACAACTTTTAATGGGACAACATATATTTTATGGGCTTTACTTCCGCACTTTGAAACCATGATGTAAAACTATTTCTTAAATTAATATATCTTTTGAAAATGGAATAGAATTTCCATTCTTTATTACCTTGTGTTGTGTATATTGATTTAGTAGCACCCCATGACCCGAACGCTTCCGCTGTGAAAATTTTGGGGGTGTTACAGATTGGTATTCAGAGCCAAGGTTATAGAGAATTAGGTATTTTTCAAAACCTAAACTATAACTACATTTCCTTAAAAACACTTCAACGCCGCCACAGCTGCCAATGTCTGCCATGCCTTGCCTACTGCTACACGATGTAGTCGTGCTATGTGTTACTGATGTATCTTAGGTTCGTATAAGCTCTTATTTGAATTAAATTAATTATTTCTCAAAGTCATTAAGTTTCTTAATTAACTCACATTTAAACTTTAAGACTGTTCTTGTTTGATTGGGTCGCGAAGTTTAAATGAGAATAATGTTGATGTAACAAACTGAATGAAATTAAGGAATAATTAATTTAAGGATAGTGTAGAGTAGACTACGAATGCTTATACTTGTTACCTCTCTATGTTAAACTGTGTAACATGCCACTATTACAATATCGCACTATGCTATGCTTCTATAACTGCCTCTACGTTATTTCTGTGTGTAACGTACAACTTGTCACTGCCTCTACGTTATTTCTGTGTGTAACGTACAACTCGTCACTGTATCGATTTCTACGTTATTTCTGTGTGTAACGTACAACTCATCACTGCTTCTATGTTATTTATTTATGTAACATACAACTACTTGATTCTCGCACACGTATTTGAACCACCTCTGTCACGATCTCTTATGGCACTCTTATGCTCTATCCTTCGTAACCTCATACGACTCTGTTATTTATGTTTTGAACTCAACTATCGTACTCTTTTATAAAACCGCGTTGTATTCCGTTTAATGAATCATTTATCCGTTGTTCACTTATCGCCTCACGTCACCGAATCTTTCTTGAACGACTATCCCTTTTCCATGTCACGTTTTAAGTATATATTCTCGCATCTCGTCACCGCATCGACCTCGACGATTCTCGCATCGTAAACCACGAGGACGTGGTTTCTTTTAAGGGGTAGGTACTATAACAACTCGTAAATTTCCCTACCGATTTTCGCGGCCATATTTTTTCTTTTCATTTTGAACTTTAAACACGACAAGTCACGAGATATTTTTCACCTCGACCTCAAAAATAAAAATTATATAAAATAATTATATAATAAACTTTTATATTTTATTTTTATCGAGCCTCAAGCCCAACCCGAACCATCTTTATTTCATGCCTCTTGGGCTCGCGTGTTCAACCCGATCCAACTCGTTTCTCTTTAGGCCCTCGTGTACAAACCAAACCAAAACGACCAAGCCTAACTTTTTTTTATTTTTATTTTGTAATTGCCAAATTACCTATACAAGTAAATATTGAAAATTTTGTTCTTATGTTTCTGTAACCAACTAGTATCATGCGTGTAACAAAGAGCAAATCAAATCTAACCTTAATAAATGATGGTACCATGTTTCTGTGGTGACCCAACGAAAACCCCAAGCAAAAATAAAACAACATCAAACTCTTGGTCCTTAAAAGTTCACGTGAGTATGTATTAGAAAGAGGAGACACACCTAAACTAGCCACCCTACACATAAACTCAATAACCAACATGTAACTAGACATTGACTTTTGAAACTTAAGGAAACATATTCCCCATGCACACACAACTCATCTCATCTCCTTTTTGACCTTGTAGCAGCCGAATACCACCCAAGAATCCACAAACCCATTTGCTTGTTTCCTAAATACTCCCTAGATGCAAGTAAAATCAAGTCTCATGTACCAATGCTCAACAAAGACTCTTGGTCTTTAACCAAAGGTTTCTCCTTCCTTTCTTCTTAAAGACCCACGAGCCACAATGCTCATCACATATTTCACTTACAAAATCTCATTCAAAAACCTCTAAGTGTATGCAAAGCTTGGCCTTGGAAGTTTGGATTTCTCTTGGGTTACTCTAGCTCACGTCGACCCCCACACTTACTCTTCCACACCTTTTCAAACTCATTAAACTTTCAAACACTCAAAGGGAAACTAAGGTTACTTGGAAACGAGCATAAGGGTTTTGGAAGCAAGGTAATCGGGTTCACTTTGGAAAGCATATCGGGTTTCTTTCTCATCCTTGTCCGTGCGTATTCTTCCCCACCATCCTTGGTGTTGTAAGTTTCCTCGAACCTATTTCGATACAACTCATATTATGTTTCGATGTCTAGTATTTCTTCTATACACGATAGAAACGTTTTCATCTTAAATATTAGAACCTAAAAACTAAACAACTTGAGTCTTGTGTGGTTAAACAAAATTAACAAACTGAAGATATAGCTAACATAGTTAACAGTTGGCAAATATACACGTTTACACATTCACTTTTCAAGTATGCAACGACTCATGTCAAGTTTAATGAAGCTTGCGTGATGTCTTGTTTAACTTAATACTTATAAGCTCTTCACTTGGAAATAAATTGGAAACTGTTTTGGAAAAACACAACAACATGCAAACCTGAATACATGAAAACATCGCATAGTATTTTACTTAGTAAACTGTAAGCAAAATAAACACAGTAACAACCCCCCTTAAATACGTGAAACTGTAAGCCATAACACAAAAGAGCCATTGGCTCATCTGGGAGAGGCGTAAACCTTCATTCACAAGGTCGTGAGTTCGAATCTGGGCGCTGCCCATTTGATGCTTTTTATTTTCTTTTGTTATTTTTAAACTTTCACAGATTGACAGTTTCAGCCCCTCCAATTGTAACCATTTAACGTTTTTCTTAATGATATTTAAAGTTTTCTAACTTACATAAATTGTTACACTTTCAACCCTTCAACTTTAACTCACTTAATATTTTTCCTTAAAAACATTTATAAGATTGTAACTCGTATAGTTTTTACAACTTTAACCTACAAGTTGAACACTTTGACACTTTTCATCCTAAACCTTTATAAGTTTAAATAACTTATATTATTGTATCACTTCTCGTTAAATAAATATGTTTAACACGTGTTTTATTCAACGACTTCATTCCCGTAAACTATAAACATTATATTTTTCTAAATATATTATTTTCCCACAATTCCGATAAATATATATGATATATATTTTCACACCTCGAAACCTAACAAACCTAATAAATACAAGTCGATATTCGAGCCAACTTTTATACGAAAGTTTCGTATACATTGTTCCATATCTATTCCAAGAGCCAATACTTACAAAATATTTTGAAATAATTTAAACATAATCTCTGCCACACAAGCCCACGTTAAACACAACCACTTGTGAACATTTAAATTTATTTACACACTTCGAGTCTTGAGTACACAAAACTGCAAACTGAGACTTGCTGTACTAATTTAGGTTGCGTGTTGGAGCTACTTGTTACTTAAATTCATTGTGCTTTATTCACCGAACTGCTGAGGTGAGTTTATAGCCCCACTTTTACTCTTATTTACTTGCTTTATAAAACTTTGGGGTGAGAAACATGCAAAACTCTTTTCGGACCTGAAACTGAAAACACTATTACGTGAAACAACCTTGAATCCCAACTATGCTACCGTTAGTTCCCTTTGGGGAGGCGCGATTGTTATGAATAGATCTATTGGGGATGACACCCCCGTTCGAGTTTGACCGGATAGGCAAACGTCGGGCGTATATCATATCGTATTGATTGAGTGTACTGGAAATACACTTGCTGGGCTTTTATTTATCATGCTTCTAGATGCATGCACACTGTCGTAGTTTCGGTCGCATGAACTTGGTACTATCGTAATAGCCTTTTTGCATATAGTGTCATTCACGGAGATGCTATATGTGCAACTGTGGTCCAACTTGAAACTTGATTACTTAAACCTATGAACTCACCAACCTTTGTGTTGACATTTTTAGCATGTTTTTCTCAGGTTTACTTATTGGCGTGGGCAATGGCAAAGGCATTCGTTGAAGACTGGCATCCGAAGTGTTTCCAAACATTTTAATACAACTTTTAATGGGACAACATATATTTTATGGGCTTTACTTCCGCACTTTGAAACCATGATGTAAAACTATTTCTTAAATTAATATATCTTTTGAAAATGGAATAGAATTTCCATTCTTTATTACCTTGTGTTGTGTATATTGATTTAGTAGCACCCCATGACCCGAACGCTTCCGCTGTGAAAATTTTGGGGGTGTTACAGCTAACATCTTCCCAGGGAGCAATCGGTACAGGAAGGGGCATGTATAAACCGTGTGGAGAAGACCGCCCTTTGGCTCGATGACACGGTAGGCAACGTTTGATGAAGTGGTCGACATCACGGCTCATCTTGGGCCAAAAGAAATGGCTTCGCATAATGTGAACTGTTTTGTCAGCGCCCAAGTGACCTGCTAACCCTCCTTCATGAGCTTCATGTATTATCGTTAACCTGATGCTATGGCAAGGAACACAAAGCTGTTGCCTCTTAAACAAAAACCCATTAAGAACATGATATTCACCTGTGGCATAAGACTGGCAGCTTGCATACAGCTCCCAAAGTCGGGATCTGATAAATACTCGTCCGGTAGAAGTTCAAACCCCAGAATTTTCGGTTAGAGAGACGTGATCAGAGAGTGCCTGCGAGAGAGAGCGTCTGCTCCTTTGTTGAGTCTACCTGACTTGTGTTTGATGGTGAAAGAAAATGCTTGTATGAATTCCACCCATTTAGCGTGTCGAGGCTGTAACTTATGCTGACCTTGAATGTACTTTAAAGCCTCATGATCCGAGTGTAGAATGAACTCTTTGGATATCAAGTAGTGTTGCCAATGATCCAATGCCCGAATGATTGCATAAACTCCTTATCATACGTCGTGTATCGCCTCTTTGCGTCGTTGAGCTTTTCACTAAAGTAAGTAATTGGACGGCCTAATTGTGATAGCACAGCCCCTATTCCTACCCCAGAGGCATCACATTCGACCTCAAATACCTCATCGAAACAAGGCAGCGCCAAAACTGGAGTGGAGGATAATTGCTTCTTGAGTTCTTCAAAAGCTAATTGAGCCTGTGGGTTCCAAGTGAACTGCTTGGACCTGGTTACTTCAGTCACTGGAGCCACAATTGTGCTAAAGTTCTTTATAAAACGCCGATAAAACGAGGCAAGGCCATGGAAGCTTCGAACTTGCTGAATTGATTGTGGGACCGGCCACTCACGGATGGCTTGGATTTTCTTTTCATCAACTTGTATGCCCTGGTTAGAAACCAGATAACCAAGAAAAGTGACTTGGTTAGTACAAAACTCACATTTTTCTAGATTACCATAAAGTTTCTCTCGGTCGAGTAGTTTGAACAGTTGTAATAGGTGGTTTTGGTGCTCTTCTGATGTTCTGCTGTACACCAGAATATCATCAAAATAGACAACAACAAAATTTCCCAAGAATGGCTTCAAAACGTGGTTCATTAAACGCATAAAAGTTTTAGGTGCGTTCGACAAACCAAATGGCATGACAAGCCACTCATACAACCCCTCCTTGGTCTTGAAAGCAGTCTTCCACACATCCCCTTCATAGATCCGAATTTGATGGTAGCCGCTTCTCAAATCAATCTTAGAAAAAACTGTAGCATCATGGAGCTCATCGAGTAAATCATTCAATCGCGGGATGGGGAAACGATAGTTGATGGTAATCTTGTTGATTGAGCGGCTATCCATACACATTCGCCACTCACCATTCTTCTTTGGTACAAGTAATGTGGGGACGGCACAAGGACTGAGAGACTCACGAATAAGTCCTTTTTCCAACAATTTGTCAATTTGTTTTATGATTTCAAGTGTTTGCTGTGGATTAGTGCGATAGGCTGGTTTATTGGGTAGGACAGAACCGGGTATGAGATCGATTTTATGTTGGATGGAACGTGTTGGGGGAAGGCCAGGTGGGATTTCTGTTGGGAAAACTTGTCCATAAGAGTTCAACAGTGGTTGTACAAGAGGATGTAGAGCTGTTGGAGACTTGTCTTCATCATCATCAAGTCCCAACAAAATAAACTCTTTGCAAGAATGATACTCGCGTTGTTCCGATTGTAATAATGTACTCAAGTTGGGTGTCGGTTGTGGGGATGGTTTTGAAGGGATGAGAGGGGTAAGGACAATCTTACGGTTGTTATGAACGAAGGAGTACGTATTTCGGTACCCGTCATGGATCGCTCGTCGATCAAATTGCCATGGACGTCCAAACAAAACATGACACGCGTCCATTGGAACAACATCACACCACATATCATCATTATAAGACTTACCAATGCGTAGAGAGAGTAATACTCGATGAGACATGCGTATTCCTGTTCCCTGGTTAAGCCACTGAATCACATATGGGGAAGGGTGTGGATGAGTAGTGAGGTTTAGTTTAGTTACCAAAGTTTGTGAAGCAACGTTGGTGCAGCTGCCCCCGTCGATTATCACCGTGCAAACCTTCTGGGCAATCGTACAACGAGTGTGAAAAATTGATTCTCACTGAAGGTTCTCTTCTTGAGTTGCTGAAGTACTCAATGTTCTTCGAACAACCAAACACGGACCTTCATCGGGTCCAATCACCTCTTCTTCATTGCCGCTTAGTGGAATAGAATCGTCGGCTGAATCGGAACTAAACTCATAACCACTCGCAAGTTCAAAATCAGTCAGAGTAATGAGACTCTTATTGGGGCACTCAGAAGCAATGTACCCTAATCCCTGACATCGAAAACAACGGCGAGGGGCCTTTGGGGTTTCGTTATTATTTCTGGAGGAAGGTATTGGTTTTAAAGTATTCGGGGTAATGGGTTTGGTGGTTTGTGTGGGCTTCGGGTAAGAGGTGGGCTTGAAAGTGGACCGGTTCGACTCAATTTTTCCTTTGATTCGTTGTTGTGTATCCACCTTATGGGCTAGTAACGTTAACTCTGCTAGGGTTTGGAAAGAGTGCAGTTCAACAACGTTTGCAACTCGAGATTCAAGGCCTCCCAAATAACAAACGAGCATTTGAGGATCGTCCTCAGGAACATCACACTTCATCAGAAGGTATTCAAACTCACGAGAATATTCTTCAGCCGTACCTGTTCCTTGCTTCAGGGCATGCAGTTGGGAGAAACTGCTCTGAACATAATACATGGGAAGGAACTTTTGCTTCATCTTCGCCTTCATCTTTGGCCAAGATTTGATCTTTTCTTTCCCTGATCGTTCACGTTTCAAACAGGTATTCGACCACGAGGTTGATGCATACTTACGAAGCTTAAGGGCAACAATCTTAACCTTGTTTTCCTCCGTGGTCTGCTTATAATCAAAAACCCGTTCTACCGTTCGCAGCCACTCGACAAACTCATCAGGATCTAGTTTACCATCGTACTCTGGAATGTCAACTTTGATGTCATTTGGGTGCCATCCACCCTGACCGCCTTTGTTAACTGACCCGCTGGATGGAGACGCGTCACCATGGCTCTGGGAAATAACCAAGTCCTGAATTTGTTCTTGCATGGCCTGCATCTTCTGTGCCATCTCCTTTTTATCAGCTTCTATCGTCTCCAAAATCTTCTTCAAATCGGCAGCATGCCGGGTTTCCATAGCTCTGATAACCAAATGATAGCCAACAGCTTATTAAGTGGATCAAGATCAACCCGAACAATAGAAAATTTGAAAACAACGTTCCCTTTGAGATACAGAATTCACCACTCAAAGATCTCGCTGAGCAAAAACTAACTTGGGAAAAGCTCGTTACAGACACACCATGAGGTTCCAAATCAACTTCCAAGATCACCTCCTAATCCTGCCAAAAACTAGGATAGCAATGGAAATAAAACAAACTCTAAACTAAGAGTAAAATTTTAGGAAAATCAAGAACTGTCTTCCATTTCCCTTTTTCCAGTACATATTTGAGAAAGAAAAATAACTACCAAAATAAAACTACCCACATTTCCTACACTTGGGGAATTCTCAAACAACTACTTTGACTTCTTCAAATAAAGGAAAAGAAATAACAATCTAAGATGCATGTGGAACAAAACGTGGGTTAGAAACTGATGTCATCAGTCAAGTCTTCAGCTGGGCCAAAGTGACCCATTTCTGATTTGGGTTGGGATCTGCTGAGCTTGGGTTGTGGGTCGGTGCGTTCCTATCATTGTCACTCCCGCTTATGGCTCAATGCGCCTAGCTCTCTAACGACATTGTAAGAAAAGACAAAAACATCTAAGCGTCGGAAGTTACTTTTACCTATTATATGTATAGCAAAATATATTATTTATGTTCTGTGGTAACTCGGTGGTTTACTCAGGTTATTAGCACATCAATGTACAAATAATGAAAGCGGGATATAGATGTAATACAACAATTTAATGCATAAGTTGATGTATATAAATCACAAATTGATGTATGCAAATCATCATTCATTTGAAATCCGCTAGTCACATTTTGCTGTGCTTATTTTGTTCCTTAAAACATGTTCATCTTATTTTGGTTATATGCTTTTACTTATAAGCAATGTTACAAGTAAAAACTAAAAAAAATCTTGTCAGTATAATCGCCAAGTGATTATCAAGCGTCCTAATATATTGATCCTTTAACCATGGACAAACATAATAACACATGAATTCCACTATTTGTCATTTGAGTTATGCTATTTAGACCTAAAACACAAGCCTAAATATATACCTAATGCATAAATTACTTGTACAATTGCATTAAGTACTTTCTTTTTCTTAATTCCCACTAATTAATTTTTTAAATCAACCAATCAAATCATTAAATACATTTGTAGGCATGATTAGTAGGTCCAATAATCATTTTTCTTGTCATTTTTTCTCTTTTTTTGGTTTACGGTAAAGTTGTTTTATAACCATATTTTAGTAAAAGACTATAGTAGGATTCTAAAAAAAATTATTACAAAAATGTATTTTCTGAATGCCGAAACAACTGGAACAAGTGGCTAAGACTGGTTCTTTAGATAATTTTAGTTTTACATTGATCTCAACTCTATAACATAATAATTTAAAAAAAATCTTTCAAAAATGTATTTTCTGAATGCCAAAAATTTTATTGTTAGAATTATACAGCTGGCAAGATGCCAAGACGTAAAAAGGATATATTTTCTTCATAGATAGGAACAAAATATGTAACAACGTCTTAATATCTACATGTAGTTAGTAGTTAATCTCGGATTGGTAAGTTTGACCAATTTAATAAATACGTTTAAATTCCAAGGATAAAGTAGCAGAAGTTTGAATTGAACCAGTTTGAGGAAACTTCAGAGTTTTGGTATGGCCAAATAGTCAATACAAATTGATCATAAATCTTATTCAGTTTACTCCATCAACCCATATTTATTGCTTAGGCTGCCCTCAAGTATTGGGATTCAATCCCTTTACTTTTCACTGCCACGTCAGCTTTCTCTCTCCAGCGACCTTCAGGCGATTAGGTGGCCTAGTAAGGGCGACCAAGTTCAATTTTTTTCATTTAAAAAAAAAAAAAAACATTTTTAACACAAAATAAATTTCATTAATAATTAAAACGTTGCATAATAATTCAAATAAAACTAAAACATTACGAAACTTATTAAAACATTACAACACTTATTAAAAATCTAAGTTATGGCGTGCCTTGATCGCCTCTTTGAGTTTCTGCATTGTTTAAACGGTTACAATTTTTTTTTTTTTTTGGACTTCAACGGCTAGCAACAAGAGAGTATACTTTTTGCTTTGTTCTTATCGATCGTCCACACGACCATTTCATGTTTTTTTGCTGACGATCGATTGCCTCCACAACAAGGGGATCGAGATGAAATCGATCGCCCTATGCCTCGATCGATTGACGATTTACTCCTACTGCATTCAGCCTTACGATGGGAAGTCACACAAGAGGAAAATTAAAATAAAAAAAGTAAGAATACTTTGTAGCCACAAATTTCGAATAAGAAATAAATATTTAAATAAATAAACACAAGCCCTTAATCTTATTGATGTTGTTTTTCAAAGTTCAATTCCTTTATTTTTGTCTAAAAACTGTGGAAGTAGTGACATAATTATTGTGGTACAAAATACAAATTAACATATTAGAGGGGAGCCTTTTTTCTCATGATCAACTTGTCTCTCTGAGTACCCGTTATTTTAACACTAATTAATATATTAACGACCTATAAGATATGCTTATTAAAACATGAGCATGACCATCAAAGGAAATTGTCCAACTTCATTACGTCGAGCACCGAGAGGGGAGTAGAAAGTGAGCAGTGGACATCGATGCAACGGATGTTATCTTCAGTTTCTCTCCCCGATGGAAGATCGTTGGATGTGGACCTTGGAGGGGATGGGTAACTTCACTGTGAAATTTGCTCGTGTGGCCATTGACAAAAAGTTAATTATTTCATACATTAAAGTTATCAGGTGGAGTAAGTTATTCTAATTAAAGTGAATATCCTGGGTTGGAGACTTTCGATTGATAAATTGCTAACTCGTGTGAACATGGATGCTCGTGGCATTGATGTTCCATCGGTTCTATGTTTTAAAGGTGGTGGGATATTCATATTCCAGAGAAAATGTGCTATCAACAATGGGTTGATTGGTTCTTAGCTCTTCGGTTAAATAAGGTGCAAAAATAGTTTTTGAAAGCAACGTTCTTGACGCTATGGTGGCATGTGTGGTGTCATCGAAACGCATGTGTGTTTGGAAAGGTGAGACCGAAGAACAATTTATTTTTTGATAAATTTGTAACACAGTCGTTTGCGTGGTTCAAAGTATATATATATATCCAAAAACTTGAGTTGGGTTGGTTGGCTTCACAACCCATATCTTCTTACTTCTGTAATTCTTTTTTATGTTTTATTTTTTAGCTTCTTGCTAGTTTCAATAAGATCTCCGCCGTTAAAAAAAAATAAATAAATAAAAAAAATAAAATCTAGACATACTATGTGTATACATTTTTTTTGAACAACGAAATTTAAAAAAAAAAAAAAAAAATAGCAAAATACTAGAAGGGAAAATACATAATACTCTCTCCATCCCATATTAAATGTCCAGTTTGACTTTTTGAAGTATTTCTTTCTCAACTTTGAACATAATTTTTTTTTTTTTTGTTATATATTACTTGATGCAAAATACATGAATTGATTGAGGTTAAAATGTATTTTCACTGCGTATAATTTTCATCAAATACTATATTACTAGAAAGGTACCCGCGCAATGCGGTGGCGGGTACCCGATGACTATAATATGATTGAAATAAATGTTAAAGTTGTAAAAATTTGAATTAAAATAAAATAAACCCACTAAAATATAAAAACTAAAAACTCATAAAAATATATTAAAATGAATGTTGAATTAAAGAGCATAAAATTTTAGAAAAATATGGTGAAATTAGATTATAATATAAATAGTAGATAAAAAGATAATTTAATTTGAAAATAAAGATGAATTTTTAGTTAAGAAGTGACACATGTCATTTTATAATTGGAGCTCATTATCTTAATTTTTGGTGATTAGGAGTTATGCTTGGAGTTTGTTAGAAGTTAGGCTTGAAGTTTGTTAAGAAGTGACACATGTCATCTCATGATTGGAGCTTCTAATTTTAGAAGGCCTAAATGCATTATAAAGTAGTATAGATAATGCAAAAATATTTAAGATCAAAGTTAAAAAAAAAATACTTGAAAAGTCAGAACAAGACATTTAATATATGACGAAAAGAGTAATCGATTACAAGTAATTGTTACAAGCCATTTTATAGTTGTGAATCCAATCAAGCCAAAGAGGCCTAATGTATCTCTAAATAGGGCTGAACAAATGACCCGAACGCATCGGATTGACTGACAGACCGACTGAGGCCGGACTGGACCGGACCGGACCGATCACATTCGATTCGATCCGCGGTCTCGGCTTTTGGGCTAATTCGGTCCTCGGTCCGGTCCGGTCCGGACCACAAACCGACTAATTTGGGCTAATTTGGCCTTGTTGGACCGGACAGACCGGACCGAGCGCATACGGTCCGGTCTCGGTCTAAGATTTTTGCCGAAATCGGGTCTCGGTCCGGTCCGGTCTTGGCCGGTCCGGTCCCATTTTTAGACCGTGATCACCTCTATCTCTAAATGTAAAAAGTTTTGAATTAAATACAACACGTACTCAACACAATCAAACGTCTGTTAATTGCTTATGTGTTTTTCAATTGGAAAGTGATTGACACACTCTAAAAATTTATTAGGACACTATACTATATGCAATAGGTAGTTGTTTTTTTAAGTATAATCTACTTTAACTACTTGTACGATGAGAGTCTATTAAATTTTTGGAATGTGAGAATCACTTCCCTTTCCAATTATAATGGGAACGCTATTTGGAACTTGAGTATACCAATTGGGGGGGTCGAGACATTTTAGCGTAACATGTTTCTTATAATATGAAATAAAAATTATATTGTATAGTTTATTTTAATCAAGCATTTTCTTAGATATTGCTATCGAGAATTCAAGAAATGGTATATCGTTCATTCAAATGTAAACAAGACAAAAATCTTATAAAAAGCAACCAAAAAACCAAAACATTAACAAGTAGAATTAGATAATCAAACATTACATTAACAAGTAGAATTAGATAATCAAACATTGTGAAATTTCTTCGTATAGAAAAAAGATAATTAGAATATTGAAATGGCTTGAGTGGGACTTTGTTATTGAAACTTTCATATATCTTAAAGGCTTTTATATTTTGTTATTATATTTTGAGGGTGTCTTAATGTAAACTATTTTTTCCAAAATTCCATATTTCACTCAAATGGCTGCTGCAAATGAGAATCTAGGGGGTTCCACCACCCCACCCTGCCCTCACTATCCTTCGCCTATGGGAACACTGCTGATTGCCGCATCAAGTTATCCTTTCAACAGATACCTATTATAAACGTACAAATCTCAAATGAACAAAAGAAAGAGTTAATCAGCAGTACGATAATACTATATTAATCCATAGAAACAAAAACTACCTTTTATCAAGTGACATTAGAAAACAAGAGGTCGGGTGTGCAAAATACTATATTAATTCCTACAAACAAAAACTATCTTTTATCAACTTGCATGCATGCATCTTGTGTCATTAGAAAACAAGAGGTCTCAAAAAGGGGCTCCTTACAGGTTGGAACCGACCCTCTGATCCAAACCATAAACTTCAGCACCATTATTTCAACTTTATAACAGGTCTCCTGTATTATTTTTAAATCTATGTTTCTTGAAACTATATACCTTGAAACTGTGTACACTTGCCTTACATACGAAGTATGAAACTATGAGCGGTCCATATACTAATATGAACAAAAGATAATACGTGGATTTTTATTTTGGGATGGAGTTTTGATAAAGAAGCCTACTAAGTAGGGTGCGGATAACTTGTCCCTTTTATTTTAATTGAAAAAGGGGCTGGATGTTTCAGAGACACACAGACATATATCATAAATTAAAGCTAAAGGATTCATTTCATGATCAGAATGAAGTTATGGTGATCAACAGTTTTTGCAGTCACCACTTGTGTAGTTCCGTCCATGCAGGCTATGCCTAAGATATTTTATATTTTCTTAATTGTTTGCGGCTGCGTGTTTCTTAGGCATGTGCTAGTATATGCCTTAGATATCGATTTTCATATTTAATTGGGGCAAGTTATCCACATCTTCTCATAGTACGGGTTTGTAATAATTAGACGCATCGTCTGATTGTACGGTGTGTATCGCGGATTGTACAGTTTGATCAAACCCCCTGATGTGACAATATAAGGAGGGTGTGTATAAGGTATCCCTATTTAATTACTAGCAGGGTACCCGCGCGATTTGACTACGAGTGCCCTAAAATAAAAAATTTCAATGAACCATGCTTTATAATCTGAAACGTTTTATGTGACGATAAATTTGCGGGTGCCAAAAGTTTCATGTCGCATATTTCAACTCTTTAGAATATTATAGTAGGGTACCCATGCATTGCGGCGGCGGGTATCAAGTAATAAAATTTTCAGAAAAAAATGTTTTCAATTTTATGTTCTCTTATAATAACTTTACCAATAGCAAAAATATAATGAGTTTGAGTAACTTTTAAAAAAGTGATGGATAATATCAGACTAATTCATATAAAAACAATTGAAAGTTGCGTGATTTTGCGTCGCAGTAGTCAATAATGTTATGGGGACATGGGGTTATGGTCAAATTAGTTGATAGTGGTCCGTAGTCACAAGTAAGTAGAAATTTGTTTGTTTTTTTTATGTAATATATATGTAATAATCAAAACCTCGTAATAAGTAAATAAAATATATTTTTGAACATGTTTTTTTGTAACAATTCGCATTTTCGGGTCACTATTCATTTTTACTATTCACTGTTACTATTCACTTTTCACTAATCATCCAGTAAAATTTTTATTTCACATTCTCGTAGGATAAATTATTTTAGTAATGACCTGAGAGTTCGACAATCGTAAGATCATTTTCACAAAAGTTATTAAGAAAACATCGTTTTAAAGTTTCGTTTTGGACGGTACACCATTTAAACATCCCGAGCATATCGAAAACCAACTCCGACAATTTTTCCCGCATCAGATAAATTTTTAGATCACTCATGATTAATTTGAGAATTCTTAAGATTTATTATTTTTATTTTACCAAATAAGTCCAGCGCAGAACAAAACTAAACTTACGTTTTAAACGATTCTACTTACATCCAGACTTAACGATTCCTTCACTGTATTTTCTAAGATGAATAGAAACTTTTGTATTTTTGGAAAAGTCAAACATATTTCCCTCCTCCTTTGACCATAAAGAAATTAACCTTGTACGTTATACCTTTTTCTTAAATCGCGTAATTTTTAAACTTCACGAATAACTGTTAAGTTATCCCGCTTACGACGAAAACCAAAGTTTGACATCTCATATCACTTTTAGACTAATTTTAGTCTACTCTAAAAAAATTCACGGTCGTTTCCCTGAAATTTCGTTCTTTTCTGATAAACTGCGAATTACGCGTTTTTGACCCGTATTTCCAGTTTTAAGCAGCGTTTTTGCACCCAATAATACTTATCACCCATTTTATATTTTTAGATGAAGTATAATGATGAGTTTCATCATTCCTGCAAGTTTCATATTTTTACGATATCCGGTTTTACCTTTTATGGCTTCGGTTAGCATTTAACGGAACCAAAACTCGCTCCGTAATCAAGATAATACCAAAACTATCCACCTAAGTCATCTTATCTCTATATGAACGAAATTTGGGAGGGGAGTCATCACCTTGGTGTCAAAATCCTAAGCATGCTTCCTTTAGATCATTTACATGTGTAAATTTAACCATGGTTAGTTTTTAACCCAATATATAGTTAACCAAAACCACTAGCCTATAAATACCAAGCAAATCACTTCATTTATTCTTGCACCACCCCTTCTTATCATCTAAAGTCCTAAGCCTAAGGCATTTCTTATAGATCTTGTAAGAACATTCATGTGTTCTTGAAGAAAACTAGCGTTTGATCTTCGTTCTTGGAAGTTTTCAAGAAAAAATCGTTATAATCTTCAAATATCTTCAAGTCTCCAAAAAGACGTCGTTATAATCTTCTTTTATTCTTCGAGTTCTCAAGAAGGCGTTGTTATAATCTTCTAATAGCCGTGGGTTTTTCGAAGATAGCAAATTCTACGTCGAAGCTCCGTTAATATTTTATTTTTTCATAATACTCAAGCATTATATTTTAAGGTAAGTATATATATAACTCAAACTTATTTAAATACTTATAAACTTTGTTAGTTTATTTATTGTACTTTTAAACTCTTAATATATCATATAATCAAGTAATTAAAATACATGTTTTACGTATTGAGCACTACAACACTAGGAAACTTCATGTGAGGGGTTCATTTGGGTAAACGGATCGACGAGTTGTTGGATTTACGATTTAAAGTGTCCTAGCTCCTCGAACGTTTACTATATGACCTCTGAATTATGATGGCCCGAACGGTAGTACGAGATATACAAACTAAAACCATTTCTATAAACAAACATACAAATACTACGTCATGATCAATATAATGGCATATATAGGCTCGTTCATGTTTTCTTAGGCATTATTCCGAACCTAAGAGTTGACATCATATTCTAGGTTATACGTAGAGACTTCCAAGGTTATCCATCAACTCCGTTATACGTTGTGATATCATTTTTATGGTGAGTTTCATAGCCCCTACTTTTATACGTTTTGAATTACTTTTGGGGGAAATACATGCTCAAACTATTTTTATTTACTTTCATAAGTACTTTAAACTTTTAAGGATTACCGTGAGTCATAGCCCCTATTATTTTAATGCTTGTTTTACAAACTCTTTGGGGGAGATACATGCTTAACTACTTGCTTTTACTTTTACAAATACTCAAAACATTATACTTGATTGCATTATACATGATTGCATTATACTTGATTGCGTTATATACTTGATTGCGTTATACTTGATAAGTCGATGGTAAGTCTCCCAACATACACGGAGCAGTCCCCTCGTTCACATGATAAGTCGATGGTAAGTCTCCCAACATACACGGAGCAGTCCCCTCGTTCACATGATAAGACGATGATAAGTCTCCCAACATACACGGAGCAGTCCCCTCGTTCGACGATGATAAGTCTCCCAACATAAACGGAGCAGTCCAACTTGAAAGTCTCTCAATATAGACGGAGCAACACTAAGTGCAATAAAGTGAACTATTATGTCTGTAGGTGTGCTTGACTATAAAATGTACTATATTTTGGCAGTGGGTTGTAAACACACATGTTGCAAGTTTTGTATGGGCGAAACTTGGAACTGAATGGATTTACAATGCTTTTGCTGTGTGAACATTCTTTAAAGGCTTTACATGTTAAACAAACTCTATGAACTCACCAACCATTGTGTTGACACTTTTTAGCAAGTTTATCTCAGGTCTTAAGGCGATAGCTAGAGTTTGAAGCATAGAGTCGCACGACATATTTTGAAGACTTTATGCATTCGTATTTACCATTCGAAACATTTTGTAAAAATTTATGTATTATACTTTGGGACCTCATTGTTTGTAACTCTGATTTCATTAATCGAATGGTAACTTTTCAAAACTTCTCATTTAGAGGCCGTTTTCTATAACTTGTACTGTGTATTATGAAGTAGCACCCCAATGACACAATCTTCCGCTGCGGTATTTTGGGGGTGTTACATTTTTATCATTAACTAGGCGAGTACCCGCGCCTAGCGGCAGCCGTTTCTAGCGTCAGATAATTAATGATTTGTGATATTATGGTGAGTGTTTTGTGTAGCGTTTAAAATAAAACGTGAACCGATGAAAATGCAATTGCAAACGGTTTTACTATACGATAACTAAAGTCTAGACAAAATTCTTAACATCTATCAAACAACATATAAAAACATTTAATGAAAATGAAAGTAAACATTACATCAGTTATGAGATAAAAACTAACAACACACGTTACTTGTCACGTAAAAACTAACAAGGATGGGATTAATGGTGCCGTTGTTAAGAAGAATGCAAGTACAAAATTAGCATGAATGTGATTAGCCCAAAATAAATTTAAAAAAAAAACGGGGCTAATTTTGGCTATTTTGTAAAAGATTTTGGCACATTTAGCCTAATATTTTTTTTGAAATGGGCGTATTTAGCCTATTGAAAAGTTAAATGTGCACTAACGGACACATATTTTCTCTTAATTGTAAAACATTATAATCGTTTTTGAAGAAAAACTTATATATATATATATATATAGAGAGAGAGAGAGAGCTTGGATCATTTAAAAAGTTGATCTCAAGAGAAAAGTAATCTCAACCATTGGATCACCCCCTCTTCCCCTCTCTTTTTTCACACCAAACTACATGGACCTAATTGTATTTTCCTTCATTCTTTAAGGAAGTTTTGTAAATTCACACCCTACCCCCCCCCCCCCCCCCCCGCGAAAAAAAATTTTTTTCCAGCCAAAAATTATTTTTTTCTGGGGGCCAAATATATATATATTTTTTGGGCCAAAAATTTCCCGTCAAATTTTTATAATTGTGATGCACCTTTTTATTTTGGTGCATCACAGTTATAAAAATTAATTATAACTATGATGCACCAAATTTTATAATTGAGATGCACCCAACGATTGCTACCTAATATGCTTCAGTAACATTGCAATAACTTAGTATACTATGCTCTTTAAGGGGCATTAGTTGTACAACCAGAGACGGAGCTATAGTAGCCATGATAGCGTCGCATGCTTTGTCATTGAGATAACGCTAGTGCATATATTAACAATCGTGAATTGATGATAAGTAAGTTAACCATGTGATTAATAAAATGACTCTAAAACATGTTAGGATAATTGATTTCATTGTATATTTAACCATGTGATTAATAAAATAAGCGTGTTGGATCAGTTGAAAAATCTCTCTTTTATACACAAAGGTTGATGGTTCTAATTCAAAACTTTTTCTGGAATAAGTTAATAACATATGCGATCTGATGCACCTTTTTATTTTGGTGAATCACAGTTAAAAAAAGTAGTTATAACTATGATGCACCAATTTTTATAACTGAGATGCACAAAAAAAAAAGTGCATCAGAGTTATAAATTTTTGGAGAGGAAAAAAAAATTGCCCAAAAAAAAAATTTTTTTTTGCGGGAAATTTTTTTTTTTGCGGGGGGGGGGGGGGGGGTCGGTGGGGGTGGTTTTCAAAACTTAACCCTGAATTTTGAGATGTTTCAAATTAGACCCTATAACGTTTTTTTCTCACTTTTCTCTCTAATTACACTTTTCTCTAGAACCGCACTATATATATATATATATATATATATATATATATATATATATATATATATATATATATATATATATATATATATATATATATATATATATATATATAAAACATAACCCCAGTAACACAGACAACCATTCTATGGTTTGTCTTGTGAGCCAACATAAGAACAAACGGTCAACACTAAGGGGCATCATGACACAAGGTGGGAGTTGCTGAAGTCCATAGCTCCCACTACCTCCTTGTAATCTCTTCGCCTTTCTTTGTCGTCTTGTGCTCCCTTGACTTCTTTTTTATTCACACATAATGCATTTATGAGGAATAAAATTGGCAGGCCGACCTCCTCATAAATTAATAAATAGCCATTGGAAAAATAAATATAACATAGCATATAATTATTGGGTTGTTGGTTGCGGCTGTATACCCCTTACATGCACTAACACATATTAAGATTCTTACTTTTGGTTTTTAAAGGAGTCAATTTGCATGGAACATGTAAAGACATGCAGACTGATACTGCTTATTATCCTGGACAACCCTATGGCCAAAAGGTTTAATCTTAACCTCACATATAAACTTTAAGTCTTCCCTTAACCATCATTTGATCCATATGACTCAAATTTGCAATATTAGGTTTTAAGAAACCTTAATTCCCAAAACGCAAGATCAATGTTTTAGAAAACCCTAATATCCCAATGATGCGTTTTCTTGCCCAACAAGGCTTACAAAGTTCCATGTTTTAGGAAAATTAAAAAAGTTTTTAATTAAATAAAAATGTCGTTTATTTATGGAATCTTGATATAGGGTTTTTTGTAGTAGGTCAACACCCTCAAGGGATAAAACCTGTGGAAAACTAGAAGGAGGTTGAATAGTTTTGCCGATTAAAACTTCGTTTTAAAGTATTTTGATCGCCTTATATCGATCTATCTAGTATGTGTGTTGGATAATGATAGATGAGCATATAAGTAAGTAATGCAAAAGATAAAGAGTAAAAGAATACAAAACCACGACACATGTATTTATAGTGGTTCGGCTACAAAGATGCCTTCCTTGCCCTACTACACTCCCCGAGTACCCCACTCGAGAGTTTGTAAGCACTACATAACACAAGCTCCTTAATGTAGCGGAGAAGCCTTCACAACATCGCCTACTCTTTATCTGGTACAAGGCTAGACACCGAGTTCTTCCACGAGGTAGAACCAAACCTATCACAACGTCGCCTACACTTTATCCGGTACAAGGCTAGATACCGAGTTCCATTACAAAGAAGGAACTACTACCCCACACTACACTACAACACAACTACCCCGAAGGAGACACACTCCTTGTTACAACACTAGAAGGATATCAACATCCTTTAACCCGAACTATCTAGCTTGTACGTCGACGCACTATATCGAATGTACACCTTTGGCACCATTCACTAATGCCTTTCAACACGACCCTTCAACACCTTTCACTAATGCCTTCAACACAACACTTCTACAGAGGGAGGAAAGAACTATCAACAAGATGCACTTTAGTGGTCTTGATGATGACGAAGCTTAGCAACTCATGACTGAGCTTGCACGTCTTCAAGAGGTGGTGATCTCGCCTTTAAGAGGAACCTAGAGAATCACACAAACATAAAACTACATAGAATGATCCTTTGGATCAGTGGTTAGAGATGTTAGAATACTGTGAGAAAGTATAACTTAGAGTGGTAGTGAGCAAAAAAGAAATGGCTCACTATTTATAGAAAAAACATGTATACTGTCCCACGGATCCCTCACCAAAGAGATCCGGCTAGTGCAAAACCTGGGATCCGGCTACTGGGTCAGTTTAGTCCGGATTTCGGGTTGCAAACCGGGTTATGGGTTATGGACCATGGGTTATGGGTAATGGATTATGGATACCCAACAAGATGCAATGTACCTAGTCATTGGGTTATGGATCTTGGGTCATGGATCATGGATAAAACCCAACATGACTTCATGCATGATGTCATGCAATGGGTCATGGGTTATGGATCGTGCTCCATGGGCATGGGTTATGGACTTTAGTTTTTACCCAACAACATTTATTGTACCTAGTCAATAGATCATGGGTCATGGGTCATGGGTTATGGACTGTGGATTTTACCCATTACTTACCCATTACAACATATACAAAGTACATATACATTTCTATAAAATGTAAACACTAGTTGTTATACATATGCATTTCTATAAGATCTAAACAATATTACTTGTTAGTGTTTTATAAAAATGTCTTTGGTTTTATAACTTATTTGCTAAACATGGTTTGATATAGTTTTAATATGTTTAGTAAAAGTGTGTTAGTAAACTATTGGCTCAAACCATTTATGTATTTTATTTGTTTCGTTAAAATGATTATACATTTGTTAAAACCATTTAGGTCTAGGGTAAAACCTGAAATCCTAATGGATCCAACTAGGGTTTTGGGAAACCCTAATTGTTCGACTAAGGTTTTTTTGCCCAACAAGAAAACCAAGATTTAGTTTTACAAAATAAAAATTAAAACTTTCAAGAAACTAAAACCCTAAAACGCCTTGGGTTTTAGTCGCCCATTTTTTTTAACAAAACACAATCTTTATATGACAAAACCAAATTTTATGGATCAAACTCCTAATTATGCAAGACTTAGGGATTGACTGTAACAACATGCAAGTGGCTTTGATACCATTGTAGGGTTTTATTTAATAGGTTTTAAGTTCCTCGTAGTTAATAATATTAATAAATTAATATGCGAAATAAAATTAACTATAAACCCTAGCTACTGATCCATGCAAGTGTTGCAATAAAAAACCAACTACAATAACAGTTAGAACATGTGTGCATTTGATTTACTCGGCATGATCATTCATCTAGTTACTCAAACAAGGAAGATGCAGGTATCCATAGGTACAGGTCACGTTTAGAAAATGCTAGATGGTTCAGATTGCATCGCGTAGGTGATCCTAGATCACCCACTATACATGATCCAGCAAGGCTTTGGAAACCTTTAGTTTCGATCGAATTTGGTCTACACAAGAATGGTTTCGAAACGAAACCCTTCTTGGGGTGTCTGCCGATCGGCAATCAATCAGAACAGGGGAAAGGGTTTAGGGTTGTATGTATTTTTATATGTGAATGAGGAGGTGCCTTTATTTAAAGGCTCGTTTCCTCGTCCTCCAAGAAAACCTCTTTATTTACACTTAAACCTTTAATCTCCCATATTGTTTACACTTTTAATTATAAACTTTATAATTAATTAAATTAACACAATTATTTTAATTCACTCAACCCTTAATATTTATTACGTTAATAATAAATATTTACTTCTAGTTGTGATGTTCAATGTGACCATTTAGTGTCTTAATTATCATATGTGATTTTACTTATATATAATTAAATATATAATTACGCATATATTATATGTGCACATAATTCCATCAGACTTCCACTTGTGCAAAATAAGTATTTACCCGTGGAGTCACTGCCTTACAAAGGTCCCTAACACGATAAATGTTAGGTTACTGGTTCTTAAGAACTCTCACACCTTGTAATTGTACTCCTCGATTATCATCAGTTGCCACAACAACTGAACGGTGTTATGATAGAGATTAGATATTATCCTTTCACAAGTGGTATTCAAGAAAGTACATTAGCATGGACTGCTCGCTTCAACATACTTTCTAATCTCGTTCTCGTTTCTAGATACATTGACATGAAGTACATTTTCATTCAGCCCGGCTACGCAATTGCACTCAATGTTATCTACGAAAGACCCAAAATATCTTCTCTTATTTTTCAAAGAATTTGCAAATCCCTTCTTGACTATTATATCACTTATCTTTGCCTCCCACTAAATCCAACATTAGTACACAACCTATGCTTTTACGTTGTAACTAAACTAAGTCAAAACTCAGTGGAAAACAAAAACATTTAACCTAATATCTAAGGTGTTGACTAGTTAATTATGCGTTTAATTAACAGTTAGCGAGTAAGAAAATGAAACTTGTGACGTGGCTTTACATTTGGGGAGGAAATGTCTTTCCCAAAATATTTTGACCAAAATGTTAACCAGTTAATTATGCTAGCTAGCTTTGATACGACTATGATCAAACTTTATAAATCACGATTACTGATTGCATTATAATGAAATATATGAAGTTAAATCACGTTTAGTGATCGAACTTTATACTACTCTTGCCAGTTAGTAGTCTAACTAAGCAATCGTTATCACATCTGATACTATATCGGTGTTTCATGTAACACTTATGTAAAATTAATAGGATGATAAACAAAACTAATTGATGAATTAACGTATCGTGATGAATGTTCTTCGATATGGTAACATTTGCTTATAAACATCGATACTCATAGTATTTGACTTGCGTCATTCAAAAGGCTGGTGGGCCAGGTTGTGAACTTTGACCGGTAATTTATGTGAGTCCCACATCGTCATCGTCAATACCTTAAAGGTCAGTCGTTTGGCCAAGACTTTTTAACAATGACATGTCAGCGCAAAAAATCTTTAACGAGGACATGTCCTCACCGATGGACCCATTTCGTCCTCACCAATCGGCCCGATTGGTGCAGTGCCGTATCCATTGAATCCATCGGTTACGACTATTAACAATTTGCATTTTCATTATTGGCAATCAAAATCTACATGTACGGCGATCAGTAACTCGAACGATTGTTTTTATCTCAATCTCAAGCAAATCATATTGTATATTTTGATACACATTTTTTCTTATTGGTCGGCTAAAAAAACATTCAGAATTCAAATAAAACATACTCAAACCAGGGACGGACCTATGTTAAAAGTATGAGGGCCGTTGCCCCCATGACTAGCCAAAAAAGTTGAGATTATAGTATAATTTCTTTTTAATTTTGACCTTTTTTCGAAAGTGACCCCCACCAAAAACTCAAATTGCCCTCCACCCACATACTAAAATCAAACATTCAACACTCTAAAGCCTTATAAATTATTCATCTCTAAGTAAAAATACACGATTTATCATTACAAACTTAATTTTTTCTTTCACATTTTATTACTATTATAGAAGAAAAAAAATTTGCCGCCCACATTTTATTTTTCTGAGTCCGTCACTGACACCGACTCAAACATATACCAAAAGACAAATGTATCTACATAACATACCAAAATATATGACATGATCCAAAACTAAGGAAAGTAAATGCTCGAATCTAGTTAAAAAATCAAGTTAAAAACACTTATATGTTCCTAAAAAATGCAACAATAGCAATTACCAACAATAAGACTTTAGCAACACTATATAAGAGCACAGCCACCTTCCACCGATTACCATAACAACCGTCATTATCCACCTATCACTTGTACTCTCTTTCCTCCACCTTAGGGCTTTGCTTAGGTTTTATCACCATATTTTTATTAAAACTAAAGTATGGACATAAACCACGATTCACATTCTCCACCACCTCCTACTACCAATACCACCACCAATGAAAGCCCATCACGTAGAAAATCAAAAGGCAAAGGAGGTCCGGAGAATAATAAGTTTAAATATAGAGGTGTTCGACAACGTAGCTGGGGCAAGTGGGTAGCGGAGATTCGCGAGCCACGTAAACCTACCAGAAGATGGCTTGGTACGTTTGCCACAGCTGAAGACGCGGCCCGAGCTTATGACCGGGCCGCAGTCATTTTGTATGGCTCTAGAGCTCAGCTAAATTTACAACCACCGTCTGCTTTAGGAGCAGACAATTGTGGTTACACTACCGCGACCCCTACTTCGTCATCATCTTCTCGCGGTAGTGGTAGTTCTTCTTCGTCCTCGACTACAACTCTTCGCCCGATACTTCCTAGGCCAGCTGCTTTTAATCTTACGTTTGCGCCCACACAGTCTACAACACCGAATGTTCCGGTTTTGGCTAACTATATGCCGTACCAATTTTATAATAACCCTAGCGTACAACAACATGGTACGAATTATGTTGGGAATTTAGTACAATATTCTTCGCAACTAGTACAACCAAACCAGTACTTGCCCTACCCAAACATAAATACTAAGATATGTGGTATGGATACTGAGGGCCCCACTTTAAGGATGACAACAAATACTACTACTTCAAATGTAAACCCTAGTATCAATGTTTGTCAACGAGAACACTTGCAACCAAAGAACGAAGATATGAATTCCTTGGTGGGATCCGTGGGATCTAGTCTTTCACTTGTGTCCAGTTCGCCGGGCGTTGGAGACTCGGTTTCGGATCCAACGCTCGTTCATGGCGGCGAGCCTTCGTCGCCGTCTTTGTGGTCTTTGACCAATGACGACGAATATCCGCCACCTAGTATTTGGGACTATGGAGATCCATCATTTGATTTTTGAAGGTTTTTGTTTTTAGGGTGAAGATTTAAGTTACATTAAAGACCAAGAATTTAGTTTATTATTATGATATTAGTATGTGGTAATTTGTGGTTTTGAGTTATAATTAGGAGAAAATAATATGATGATCATATAGTTAGGGTTTGGGTAACCTTAAGTCTTGACAGTGAAGATTTCATATATTCGTCTCGATCAATCTATTGTTTGAAAAGGTATGTTTAGTTTTATTTTCGAAGTACTTGTATTATTTAAGTATTGCATTTGAATTAGGAAATGTAATTACTTGCATTTAGTTGTATTGGTTTAAATTTGTTCTATATCAATTTCCAAGATTACTTCTTTTTATAATCACAGTATATGTAATTCGGTAGGTCGTGTCAATAAATGTGTATTGGTTAGGATGATAACTTATATAAACTATGGAATTTGATTCTTTCCACTATTCATTTATCACAGCAAAAAGTTCTTCAATTTGATATTTATCATAATATTGTTTCGTATAAAAAAAGTTTATGCAAGTGCTTGTAATCCTGGACAAGGAAACTGTATCTGTATACACAAGTTACAAGTAGTTTTCTATTGTCACAGTCATGCTAAGCTTCTTAACAAAAGATATATAATATTTTTTGGGCTTGGGTTAATTTGTTTGTAACCGCTATCGTAGTAATTCCTAGCTAACTAGACGTATATTCGTGCAAAGTGACGATTTATAGCGCCAAATAATTATACTTGCGAAATTGTGATTCTGATTCGACCTTTGATGCAAAACGTGTGTTTTTTGAAATACAAAATGTGTGTTTTTTAAAATTAATATAGTGTGTATTTTTGAAAAGTTGTCAAGTTTAGAATCGATCAAGCTTAAGATATGTTCATGGATACTTAGGGGTAAATTTAGGCAAACCACACTAAGTTTTCAAAATTTTAAGATTTCAAGAATATACATTTGCTCTATAATAGTATAGATATGTCAAATAAAAAATGCATGACCGATAAACATACGCTAACGAGGTTTAAACAACGAGTGCCTGCATTAGAAATAGCAAGAAGCTATCGATATAAGGATTTTGCCATATCCCGGTGGTGGAAGATGGTTTACAAAACCAATCAACCGATACTATGTTGTGTAATAGAAAATGAAGTTGCTATTTTGGAAAGTATAAGTGGTGACTTTGGCCAGGATTTGGTTATTAAGGAGTAGCTACTGTTTTTGTTAAGGGATTTTCTAAGCAGTGTTATCGTTGCACAAGCTTTAAATTAGTAAACAAAGTGAAATTACTATATTTACAAGTTACTTATTAGTGCTAATAGTTTTTTAAATTAACGATATTAATCAAATTTATCAATTGTTTTATATAAAAATAAAGTTTTTTTAAGAAATAAATATGTTTATTTAATGCTTTAAACTTGTGCCACAATAGCATAAGTTAGAAAAATAATTTTATTAATATAATCAAATGAATACAGATCAAGAGGAGATCAAGAAGGTTTTTTCGATTTTATATAAACTACATCTTCTTATCTCATGACCGATAGAAGGTATTTTTTTACTCAAAAAAAAAAAAAAAAAAAAAAAAAAAAAAAAAAAAAAAAACTCGAATAGCGAGAAATTACACACACAAAACTTTGACATAATGTAAAAAAAAAAAAAAAAAAAAAAAAAAAAAAAAATCTTTACATGTTTCTTCAACCGAATCCATAGGACTTTAGCATATTTACTTCGTCCGTCCATGTAGAATAAGGAAAGAGCATACATGTACTAATCTTTAGAAAAGTAACACAATGTTACCTCTGACCATTACCTGATGTCACATTTAGACCCTGAACAACTTTAGTTTATAATAGTAGTAATTATATTTCAATATTCCTCTTTAAGGTAAATTTGGAAAAAGTATGTGGACATAAACGAATCACAAAACTTCTTGAAAATCCTTTTGTAAAATCATATTCATTGTCTTCAGGTTTAATTTTCAGAGTTTTGAAAATTCCTTCAGAAATTTTTTCTCTTAAGAAAAATAGATCCACTTCAAAATGTTTAGTCCTTCCATGAAAAACATAACCTTAACCTTCGAATATGTATATGTGTATGAAGTATTCACGGAACGCGAGAAGCAGATGATTAATCATCTGCTTCCGGAAGCATGTGATTAATCATCTGCTTCCGGAAGCAGGATTCTTATTCTTGAAAGCGACAGTGATTGATGAGTGGGTAGGTGGGTTAGGTGCCCCCGGATAGAGATAAGGTTTCCACCATACAGCCAGCGGGGAGGATGGCACTACTGGCAAAGACCGTCTGGCGAAAACGCTTCTTCTTCTTCCACGAAGATTCACACAAAACCCATTCCGACCTCGATATGTGGAATCGTCTTGTGCCATATGTACTAAGATTGTTCGGGAGACACCATAATGACCGGCGAGTCATAACATGTATGAATATAACCACGCGGTTGTTGATATTTGCATAGGAGAACTGTTACCACAAAACATACGCACATGAGTAACATATGTAACCTTTAAGTCAGTCTGAATTTTCAAAATACATATTACTTCATAAGCCACACTAGACATGACTCTATATTTAGCCTCTGCAGAAGATTTTGCTAAAACAGATTGTTTCTTACTCTTCCAAGGCAATCAACAGTTCCCAATGTACAATGCATATCCGGTAAATGATCTTATGGTTGCAGTGCACTTGGCCTACTTTGAGTCAACATATGCAGTCACTTGGAAATTGTTTCTTCTAGAATATTGCATACCTTTTCAAGTTGAACCCTTTGTACACCTTCAAATTTTCAAGGCATTTCTTAAATCATATTGCTTCGGAGCATGCATAACCCGATTTATAATATAACATTACTTAGAGAATAACATAAGCAATAACTTGATTTAGCTTATGCATAGCATAAGCAATATTAGGTCTCGTGATAGACAAATCATTTACCCACTAGCTTTTGATAGCTGATAACATTTTCTAATAACTTGTCATCACCCTTAATGACCTTATCCAATTTTTTTACCTTTACTCACATGTAAAGGAACCTTAGAAGGCTTACAAGCAAGAATTCCAAATTCACTTAATAGCTCCAAGCTATACTTTATTTGACACAAACAAACTCTTCGGTCATTTTTAATGACTTCTGTACTAAGAAAGTATTTTAGTTTTCCCAAATCCTTTATCAAAAACTTTGTATTTAATAATTGCTTACATTTTTTTCAACTTCAGACGCATCCTTTCCAGTTACTAAAATATCATCATAATCAAGTAATATCACAAAAGAATCACCTTTAGACTTGGTATGCAAAGAAAAATCATTTTTACTTTGTTGAAAACCATATTCACACAACACGAAGGTCAACTTTTCATTCCACATCTTTGGAGCTTGTTTAAGCCCATATAAGGATTTTTGAAATTTACACCCTCTGTTATCTTTAGCAGAAAATAACCCTCTGCAAACTCATGTACACATCCTCAACTAATTAACGATATAAAAATGCATTGTCAATGTCTAAGTGAAACACATCCCAACTATTTTTAACAACAAGACTTAATAAACACCTAACAGTGACCATTTTCACAATTGGTGAAAATGTTTTCTCATAGTCATTACCTTATTTTTTACTATAACCCTTAGCAACTAACATAGCTTTGTACCTTTCTATCTCACCTGGATTTTTACTTAATTTTATAAATCCACTTGCATCTTGTAGGTCTTCTGCCACTTGGCAGATCTGTTATTTCCCAGGTTTTGTTCATGTTTCAAGCTTACATTCAAGGCTGCAAAATTTTCTAGGCGGTAGCTGGGCGGTCGGATACCGCCTAGCGATTAATCAGTTAGGCGAGGATTAATCGAATTGGATTTTTTATATATAAAATTAAAAAAAAAATTGAAACTATATGCCTGATTTGGCCGATCTAGCTGATTTTTTTTTCCGATTTGACCGATTTATGCCTCATTTGGCCGATTTCTATTCGTAATCGAGTTGGCTGCTTTATCCGATTTTTATCTGATTAATCGGTATGTTACCCGATGTTTGACCAAACCAATTAATAAGGCCGATTAGTGAAAATGGTGGCGGTTAATATCAGCCTAGCGATTAATCGACCACATAGGCCGATTTTTGCAACACTGTCTGTACTCATGGCTTATATCCACTTATTATCTAAAGCAACGTCCTTATATGACTTAGGTTCAACAATTTTATTTAAGCTAGCCACAAAAGAAAGATTGTCTGCACTAAAATTGGAATAGTTAACTACTTTACCAAGTCCATAACTTAGGGTGTGTTTGTTAGAAGTAGCATTGACCAGTAGCCATAGCTCACCGCTTCTTAAAAAAGCATTGTAAAATTAGCATTCCTAATAATTAGCTAAAGTTCATCGCTTTTTTTCCAAATGACTACTAAAATTCAAAATGCTCATTGCTTATTGATAGCGTGGGGTTCGGGGTCGAGAAGACTTCCTTTTCTACGAGCAAGTTTTTCAACCCTCTAGGCAGTGAACTTAATCGTTGTAGTGTAGTATGTGATAAGCCCAGGGGATTGATTTCGTTCTCTAGGGGAATAGGAATGCTAGAACAAGATATATGACTAGAAGGTGGGGTTGAGGAAGATTCTTTCTAGTCTTTTTTATGTTTTTTAGAAAGCAAGGTAAATATCTCGGGGTATAAAAGTGGGGGTGGTACTTCTATCGATTTCTACTACTTTTACTAATTAATAAACTAATTAATTAACGGATCAATTATGCTAATTGTAGATGTGCTCGTATGATGATTAAAGATGTGTTTAGTTAGATGTTCTTACTCCATAGTTATCTCTTATTGGTCGGTTGAATTGTCACTTCCTTTATATTAATTGATGCATTGTATTCCGTTTGGTCGTAGGGTGGTGCCTAATTCCCTAGTTCTATGAATTGCAACTCTCCTCTAGACTACCCGGGATCGGCGAGTACAATGATATCTCCCCCGAATACTTTACTATCCTTAAGCTACAATTCACGCAATAAACACAACGAATGGCCTAAGTGCACTCTAAGGCTTTTTTGCTATTTAGGAAGTTCAAGCTCGCAACAATTAAAGAAGAAGTCAATTTTCCTTAATCTAGCGTCTACCAATTAAGACAAGAGACAACCTAACAATAATCAACAACTAGGTTTAATAGATCTAAGCAAACACAAGAATAATTTAGCTATTCATGTTAAACAAGCAAGCATACACACATACAATTGAAAATGGGATAAACATAATGATAAATTGGATAAACAAACTTATCTTGTGATGTAAAATAGGGTATGGGACCCTAGAATATTGTCCAAGTCGGACTATAACTGTATTAGGGTTTGCTCTCCAAACTTCTACCTATTTTAAAATAGAAAAATTGAATTATATATATAGTTTTACAAATGCAATGGCGTCACCTTTTACTAGTGACGCCGTCAGGTCGTCGTCATTAGGGTTTCGTTTGGGCCAAGTCATCGTTAGGACGGCGTCAGTTGAGGAGTGTGACGCCGTCAGTCTTCATGAAGGACGTCGTCTGTGTCACAATTCTCAATTTCCGGTCATTTATCATACTTCATATTCATCATTTCATAACGGTTCGTGCATGGTTTTGCATTTTTCATTAAACGTTTATCTTCTTATTAAATAAACGCTATCGCGTAATTTATTTATTTTGAACAATTGATTCAATACTTCCAAAAATTATTCCAATATATTTTAATACTCATATTAAGATTATAAAAATAATATAATGAGTTTACCCAGTGTTTTAAATTTATTTGGTATATAAATTGTTAAATTTATATTATTACGACGGTTTTCTTAAAAACTACACGATAATTATTATTTCACTCAAATTTTGCAAGAAATGTATTTTTATAATTTTTATGACTACAATATATTTTATCTTGACCCGTGAAAATTTATTTTTATCTAACGCTACCTTAAATATTCAAATGTGTATACAACTTACTAATATTATTTAACAATACTACAAGTTACTACTTACTTTCAAGTAACTTTACATAACTTACACTTATACATTTACATAATAATAATAATAATAATAATAATAAATATATATATATGTATTATTAAATACATGATTCACCAAGACTTTTCAAGATTTTCTTACATATATATTTTTTTCACTCAACCTATTACACATACAACTCAATAATGCAAAGTGAAAGATCAAAGTTTTCTCTCTTCCTCTCTTCCACACCATAACCGGCCACACCATTGTATATCAAGGAGGATCACAAAAATTTTCTTGTCAAGCTCATCACAATCTAGTAACACTCTTTGTATAGGTTTTGAAATAAAAACCTAGGGTGCTTAGGATTAATCCTTGATCATAAACCTCATCAAGCAACTTGTAAGCATGAAACTTCATCTTTTACCTTTTCATATATATATTTTTCATACATTTTCATGAAGTCCTCATGGTCATATTTGATTTGTTGTGATTTTATTCATTATCATCCAAGATTATCACCCATATGTACTATATAAATATTTATAACAATCATGTGCTAGTTAAAAGTTTATAAAAATGAGAAGTTTGAAAAATGATTTATCAAAGTAAGTTTTGATCTTTTACTAGTGAAGGTTTGATGTAGTTTATGCTTAATTACATGTTATAAGTAGTCATATAAACCTCAAAAATGGTCATTTTATTTATATTGGTTCGACTAGTATATAAATTTTTAGTGGGATTGGCGAAGTGTAGTTTAAGGGATTTTTGTGGTGAAATTTGTGGTTAAACAAGTAGATAAAATGGTAAAGTTTAAATTGAGCGCGGAAGCGCTGTCGAAATTTATGCTTTTTCCGAAAAGTTAGTCATTTTTATAAGTTTTATTAAAGTTTTAGAAAATAGATTTTTATCCATGAACGTGGCCTTTTGAACGGACTAAAACGGAGTGTTAACGAAAAAGATACGTGGTTTCCAAGTTACGATTTAAAAACTACAATTTTCCGGAAAATGTACATGCAGTTCCGAGTTTCAACTGACCAAACAGTGGCCTTAAAATTTCTTTGAAGTCTCCGAAGTTTAAAAATATATTAGTACTCTTAATTACCTTCGCGTGGAGATAAAGAACTTGAAAAATGGACTTAAAACGAGTGAGATATGGTTAACCGAACTTTGAGTCAAAAACGTGCTGAAAACACTATTCCCAGCATTGGTATGCTGTCAGGATTTTTAATCAAGGTTATAAAAGCCTAAACGGACGTTTCGGGGGAAACGGACCTTAAAAACAAGTTAGTTTTCCTATGTATATATTACGTCAAGTCCGATGTAAACCGATTTGTCAATTACTAAAACCGTTACGTAGTTTTAACTACATTTTCACCATTAGCTCAAAAGTAATTATTTTTTACAAGGAACCGTCACACATTCAAGTAACAATATTTTTATATAACTAGTTTTCAAGTAGCATATTGGGTGACACGTTTTCAAATCATGCATTCACAACAACATATCATAACTCAAGTCATAACATTCATTTTAGGTCGCGGATAGTTTCCGAGCCTCACTTTCGTGCACTTCATTTTGTTAGCATATCAATCACACCAGGTGAGTTCATACCCCGCTTTTACTTGTTTAAATTCCTATAAACTATTTGGGGCGAGATACATGCTTATTTATCAAAACATTTAAACTCTATTGCCAAACAACATTACTTATACCTTAGACTTGGTGCGTGTAGTGACTAGACTTAAACAAACATCCCAATATTTATATGTTGGAAGGCCATTTATTTGGATACAGCCCAACGTGAGTCGTTGGAGGAACATCCCAATATTTATATGTTGGAAGGCCATTTATTTGGATACAGCCCAACGTGAGTCGTTGGAGGAACATCCCAACACGAGTTGTTGGAAGACCCTTGTGGTGATATTTATACTTTTAACTACCTTAATGCGTATATTCATGATTGTCATTCTACTTTAGGCAATGGGTTGTGAACACACAGGTTGCAAGTTTTGTATGGGCGGAACTTGGAACTGGGTGGATTTACAATGCCTTTGCTGTGTGAACATTTCTCAAAGTATTTTAGATCATTTTATTACAAACTTATGAACTCACCAACCTTTGTGTTGACACTTTTTAGCATGTTTATCTCAGGTCTTAAGGTGATAGCATTTCATGGAGCTTTTGGGTCACATGGCATACATTGGAGTCTTGTGCTTTTAACAATTACCATTCGACATGTTTTGTAAACTCTTTATGTATTATCAAACTTTGTGATTTCTTGTTGTGTAAACTTTAACATAAGTAATCGAATGGTAAACTTTTCAAAACGTCTCATTATAGAGGTCGTTTTCTGTATCCATACTTTGTGCTATGACGTCATACCCCAATGACACTATCGTTCCGCTGCGATATTTTGGGGGTGTGACAGTCTGAGTCTTGGTTCTTGGGCGTCTGGTGTAGAAATTGTGAGTGACGCCTTCCAGAGTTTAGGCGTGACGCCGTCAGGCTTTAGAACCAGAATTTCTGCTGAGCCATCAAGTGTAATTTTGATCAAAACTTCTATAGCGGGATGGTGTCGCCCTTTAGTTGGGACGCCGTCAGGTGTGCTATAGTGGCTTTGATCTTGACTTTGCCATTTTCTTCATGTTTTTGCTCATTTTCGTCCAAATATGTTTCATTCCATCATTTTGCTTCCAAAAGATCTAAAATGTGAAAATAAACGATTTTAAGTAGTAACGGATATAAAATGTGTCGATTTAGGGCTTAAATGACCCTCTAAAAACGTATGTTTTAAATCCTTATCAAATATCCCTACACTTGGAATTTGCTTATCCTCAAGCAAATGTGCTGTTGGCCAATCAATTTATAAGTTAGGGGGCATGAAGCATTGCTTTGAGATAGTCTACAACAAGTAAAAGGCCACAATGGTCATAACAAGCACGAAAATTATATACTAGCACCTCACAATTGGTATTTGGATTCTCTCATCTCTCGGGTTTATATGAAATATAATATGAATGGAAATGGAAGATAAACACTCATTACCTGGCATAGTACATAGATTACCATAGGCTTGAGAATATATCAAACATCCACCGCTTTGGCGTAAGCACCTAGGAATAACTATCTAAGAGGTCTTTAAAAGGGTTGTAACGTTAGGCTTAGGGTAGGGAAGTAAAGGGTTTTATTGGATAGGGGATATTTAGTGGCGACAAGTCAAAAATCATATGTTACAAGCATGTAAAGCGTGGCGTTGCTAAGCCAAGACTCTGCTCACTAACACTAGATAACTTGAAACAAAACACAAACATAAACTTAAAGACATAAACATAAAGATATATGTAGGATGGTAGCCCGTATGTTTTTCTCATTTTTTTTTTCAACAACTCTTTTTCTTTTTTTTTCTTTTTTTTCATCCTCTATGATAACATCAAAATATAAGGGATTTATATGAGCATCCCTACACTTGAGTTTTTATTTAACTAACACTAATTGACCCGATTTGAAAAGATCAAAAAATTTGGAGTATTTAATTACGTAGACAAATGGAATTTAAATTTATCGTTCTTTCCCATTACTCCATAAAATATTACTTTAACCCATGAGTCCCAATCGTCCCAAAACTGTATACAAATGATATGACTCGACTTAGCAACCATGCAAGTAAATAGATAATTGAACTAAGGGTTTAGTAGTCATAACAATAATGCACTAAAGATGAGTGCATACAAGGTAGGCTAAGGCGATTTTGGTGTAACATTTGGGAGTGGATTGTAAACAATTCTCTTCATTGATATTCTGGAAAACCGAAACATCACGAGAATCGCGAAGAGGATAGGCTCTGAGGAAAAACTAGGGTATCGTGTACTAAAGATGAGTACATCGCAAGGATGTGGGAAAATTACTCAACCGATGTGGAAGAGGTAATTATAATACAGGTTTCAAACGAGGGTTATCATAATGCCTCTTATCATTTAGTTAATCCTAACTACACAAGTTTAGTCTCACTAGCGATCTTGGAATGCATCACAAAATAAGTTATAGAATATATTATACTACCGGTACACTCACTAAGCATTAAAGATGAATGTTTTTATTCTTAAAGATCTAGGGGCGAACCTCACATTTTTTGGGTGGAATTTGAGTGGTATACGGTTTTTGTGCTAGTTATATTAAGACTAAAATTTACCTCGTAAATGTCATAATTTTTTTTTAATTTGGTGCTAAAATTGCCCTAACAAATATTTCTCCTAGTTTATTACACAAATTACCAAGGACAAGACAAATAATCAAGTGAGTGAATAATTTCTAAGTTCCCGTTTTATTCTCCCTCCCTACACTTAAACTGAACAGTGTCCCCAATGTTCCCCGAAAATATCAAAGTTATGATAAAAGAAGGTAAGTAAAAGAGAAAGAAACTAGTACTCCCCTGATTAGCTCGGTAGGATATGTGTGAAGTTTCAGTTAAATCCTCCTCCAAGAAGAATGAATAAGTAATAAGCTTCTTCCAATATATGTTTCTTCTTCTTGTCTAATATAACCTGCACACTTATAAGAAAACAAACGAAACCTTCGCGTAAAATCGGCGGTAAAACTATATATGACACACAACTACACTAGAAAGCGAGTAAGATATAATGTTTGTGGAATAAATGTTTGCAGTTTTTCCTGGAAAATTAAGAATTGGGGATTTCCAAAAATTACAAGTTACACAGAAAACGAAACTGATATTATGTTTCTACATTGCCTGACAAAAAGTGGTCTGGTGCGTTTTTCTGAAAAATTTCTGGAAAAATTACCACATTAAAACCTGAAAACATTTTTGCAAAACATTCATTATGACTCGATACAAACATTTGACTAGGGATGAGCATTTCGACCCGAATCCCGAAACCGAACCGGAACCGTACAGATTCCCTATATACGGTACGGTACCGGGACTATGAAATAAGGTGAAAAAAAATTGGGACCACTAATTCGGTACGAGACCGGTACCAAATCGGGAAATTCCCGAAAAAAAATTGGGGAAAACCCGATTTCCCGGTACCGGTATCCGAATCCCGTTCGGTACGGTACCTGTACCACTAAATTATGCTTGGGAAAAAATCGGTACCACTAATTCGGTACGGGATCGGTACCGTGCTCATCCCTACATTTGACTCTAACAAACACACATATATATATATATATATATACAATTTCAATTATTGTTAATCTCATGTTCATGTTCTTAAAAACATATGTGATCTTCCATGCACTTATCTTTTTGTAAGATACCTTTATATTCAATTAAGACGAGGTTAAAAATAAAATAAAACATTTACAAAGTCTAACATGAGAATAGACAACAATGAAAAAGATATATAAACATACAAACAAAAATTGAAAAACAAAACAAGCAAACAATTAAGCATGGGTTGCCTCCCACGAAGCGTTTTTCTTTATTTATGAGTCTTGTAGCTAGACTCGAAACCGTGCCCCTATTTTTCGAATATCTTAGATGCCCATTCGAATGATTTGACTCTTCCTTCATCACGAATATATTCGGGGCCTGACTTTTGACAAGCGGTGTAGTAAACCTTATCCTCACAATCAACCTCAAAAGCCGGAATATTATCCACATCTAACTCATCAATGCCCTTAAACTTTTTATTTTTGCAAGACATTACATACTTAACACATTCAATCCCATTTGAGAACTTGGCTATTCATCTAACTCATCAATGAAAAAGAGAAACATACTAAAATCAACTAGAACACATATCTTATAAATCGAAACCCTAACTGAAAGAAGATAAAGAGAGAAATTACACACACAAAACTTTGACATAATGAAATAAAAAACCAGAAAAATCTTTATATATTTCTTCAACCAAATCCTTCGGACTTCAGCATATTTACTTCGCCCGTCCATGTAGAATAAGAAAAGAGCGTACATGTACTAATCTTTATAAACGTAGCACACTTTTACCTCTAACTATTACCTAATGTCACATTTAGACTTTGAACAGGTTTAGCTTATAACACTTTTATTTTCAATAGTTTCTTTTGAACTTGTCTTGTTTTTCGCACACTACTAAGAGCTTTCATACCATTGAATTCACCTATAACTTCTCTACATCTACTTGAAGTCCACGAATACGTGGAGAGCTAGATTTTATGAAAAATTGGTTCTTTCAATTCTTTAAACGTTCTTAATTAAACACGGTCTCATTATCAAAAGGGCAAAGGATCCATAAGTTCTATTTGTTCTAAATTTGTATATACAACATTTACCTATTTCATGTTTGCAAGTACATCCGCGTTAGACAACCACAACATTGCATTAGGGTTTGTTGCATAATGTTTGTTTTCATTATTCTCTTACCATTGTATTTGCTTTTGTTTTCTTATCAATCTCGTCATGTTAGTGTCTATATATTATGGGGTTAAACCTTACAATCTTATTTATTTATTTATTTATTTATTATTATTACTATTATTATTATTTTTTATTTTTTTTATAAACATCACTTTATTAGAACCTCAAAAGATTTACAAGAAGTTAGTGGGAAGCCGAGATACTAACTGGGCTCCCAATCTTTTAGCAATAGAAAATCTAATCCTACTAAAGATATGAGCAACAGCACGTGCTCCAATGTCTTGAGTCATTGAGAACTTTCGGATTCGTTTCAGTAAGGTCACTGCATCCTTCTCGAGTTCCCCAAAAGAAGAAAAAGAGAAGGGGAGGACCCATATCCAATATTCGCGCATTTAGTCTCAATATCAACTAGAACCTTTTTTATATTTGATCTATTAATGTGCATATTCGGTTGTGGTCATAGCATATTTAGTATAGTGGTTTTGGCTTGAATCTTGTTATTTCTTCCGTCCCAAAATAATTGTCCTCATTTGACTTTTTAAAGTTATAATTTCTCAATTTTGATCTTTAATATTTTTGTATGTGTTATATAATACTCGATGAAAATTATACCATATAAAAAAGATTTAAAAACCAATCTATTGATATATTTTGCATCAATTTTTTTATAACACAAACAAAAATAGTTAAGATCAAAGTTTAGTAAAAAAGACTTCAAAAAGTCAAAAGAGGACAATTATTTTAGGACGGAGGGAGTAATATTTTTCTTAAAACTGAAAAATAAAATCTTTATTAATTGATTATCAGGACCGTCTTTGAGGGTGTGCAAGGTGAGCGACCGATCAGGGCCCCAAAATTTTTAGGGCCCCAAAATTTGTCCCGTTAATAATTATATGCATGTGTAGACATATTTTTCACGAAGAAAAAAGTATTTAGATGAGAAAATATCTTAAATGAGTAATATGTTAGAACATTTAGATAACTAATTGCATTATATCTTATAAAGGGTGACACTTTATATATAACATTGCTTAACGAAAGGCATCACTATATAATTTTGTACAGGGTTTTCAAAAATTTCACCGATTCATGAGACGGCCATGTTGATTATCAACAATCACTACAAGAAAAACAACTATAGTGACGAAATATTAGTGACGGCATTTATTTTGGTCACTAAAAAAACCATATAGTGACGAGAAAAAAATCCGTCACTTCAATACAAGCTTAATGACAAAACTATTCGTCACTCACCTGAATAAATACATGATTTTTATTTTTTTTATTTAACACTTAAAAGTACAGGGACTTAAATTGACAAGATTCCTAACCATTTGAAAACAAACACAAAAACACGCGTTACTAGCATATTTTTTTTTCAGAACTTTTCCCCTTCCAATTTTTATACACAAACACAAAATGAACATCGACCATAAAAATCATTCTTCTCAACAGTTTCACACAGTAAAAACACACAGTAGCACCATGCCGCCATGGCTGACATCTTCCAAATCTCGTTATCACTATTTTGCCCTAATTTGTTTCGGAGGTTATATCTAATCCTTAACTATTACGAGTTAATTTCACTTGTCTGAAATTTTTGTATATTCGTTGAATAATTTGTTTGTGTTTGGGTTTTTTTTACTTGTTTTATTGATGATTTGATTGTGTATTCATGTCTATGAAGTATTGAACATTAGGTATAGACACTTGCACTCAATTATGACCTAATTTTGATAAGGTATAGGGCTAAAATTATGGTTATTTTATTGCTGATTTGAGTTTAGAATGTTTAGGTTTAGCGGATTAGAATTGGATGAGGTTTAGTGGATCCAAATATTGGAAATTAAAACACTGCATACCAAGTGCTTGATAAAATGTCCAGCAACACTAACAACACTTTACATGCATATTCTGTTTTGTAGAATGAAGACAAGGTGCTCGTTGAAATGCTCAAGTGGAAATCAACTCTTTTGGTAGCAGAGGTATACACTCATGTTCCTCTTTAATTGAGGATAGATATTGAATAAAATATGACGCTTTTATTTCGTTAAAGTTCCGTTAGTGTTCCCGTTACGTTCATCCAAAAAATGACGCTTTTATTTCGTCACTAATCGAATTAAATAGTGACGACTTTAGCCACTTCAGTGACGAAATTAAGTGACGAGATGGGTTGTCACACACCTTTAAGTGACGACTTTAGCTCGTCACTAACTTAGTGTCAAATTTAATTTCGTCACTTTTAACTTTGTGACGGAGCTATAGTGACAACAAGTGACGACTTTGATTTTCGTGACTAAACTGGTTTAGTGACGATTTTTCCACCTTTAGTGACAATTTTCCTGTCGTCACTATAGCCCTTTTTTCTTGTAGTAAATTTTACTCATGAAACTAAGTAATTAACCACGTACAACCAAGCGTTTATGTGTCACGGAAGAAATATGGCGTGGGATAAATATTGAAATAAATGTTGACGGTATACATCATCTTTTGCTCACATCATTTGTTAGAGCTTCATCGTTCTAAAGTTAACGCTCGATTCAACTTAATTGGCTAGCTATAAAAATGCTTAAAATTATTAATAATGAAGTAATAAAGTTAGACTAAAATGAATGGTTTAGGCTGTTTTGTAATAACTGAAATTAAAATTCTATAATATAACGACACAATATTTCATTGGACCATGCATTAAGAACGAACTACTATATTCTTATAGCTTATTACGATAGATGTTACTAAATTTTGCGTTAAACTATTTGTTAAAATTAATTGACGATATATATAGTAAGTTTTACTAATACAATAATTAAGAAAGTCAAGAATTTTCGTAATTTAGGAGTACTATATTTTTGTGTCTTATGAGTTATGAATGAGTCAGTGGGCTTGCACTTTACTTATAATCACAAAACAAGAACATTCTTTATCATAAACATCAAAATAAGACGGGACTTTTCGGCCCAAATGAACTCGACTTTCACTACTCTCCCTAGTCACCGTATATGGCCATATGGGTACAAGGTTTTATAACTAAAACATAATTGTTTCTTGTGGTATAAAATAGCTTCCTTGTTTGTTTGAGTTTAAATGTTTGTTGTTGAATTATTGAAGGCATTAGATTGCTAGTTGCTCCAATTGTTTGTACTTGTAACATGATAATACATAAATTAGCCGTATTAACAGAGTGTGGCCGCTTATTTTTGTAAAATGAATGATATTGTGAGATGAAATCTGCTAAGATAAAACACCGTTTGTCTCACCGTGGGAGGGAGTCCCACGATCAAACTCGGGTGTGAGAGTAAGTACGTGTTTAGAGGATAGAAATTAGTGAAGAGTAAAGTGTTTGTGTGTGAAAAAACATGACTTTGTATGATCTTCGGCTTGGTATTTATAGGCTATAAGTTTTGTCGTTTACCCCGGATCACGGGTGGCAGCTCCACGCTAATATCTCGTGGTCGTCCTTGGTAAACACGCCACCACCACCTTTTATTCCCTTACCACTTTTGGTATGATCTTGTCTTTCCCTCCTTTCCACAATACATTCATTTCCGTTCTTAGGTAATCACGTAAACCGGAGCTTATTCATTCAGTCATTGATTATCACCAAGTGTGAAAAGAATTCCGGGTAAGGTACTGTCTAGACAACGGCTTGTCTTTTGTTAGTGGGCGCGTTTGCCTTGGCCGTCCTTAGGAGTCATTCCTCTCCCCCGAATCCGTATGGACTCGCTCTCGTAAGATCGTATTCTGCTCTACACACGATCATAACATGTTACATGTTTGGTGATTATTACATTTTATACTTTTCACATAGAAAAGGAATTCTTAAACTTGTAAGAAAGCAGTCATCAATATGTGGTAAAAGGTAAGTAAAAGTCGAATCATGACATACGTGGTATTACAAAGGATGTTATTTGTTAACTTATATAGGTTTTTGGTTATTCGACAAGTGCAAGCAAGATTTGAACTTTTAGTTTCTTGTGAGAAAAACAAAAGCTTTATCAGTTAGGTCATCTAGTGATATGATGGTTAAAGAAAAAAGAAGTTCGATTTGCTTTGAAGGAATTTAAACTCTATCGAACCGTAAAAGAAACACACGTAGGCTTGTTTCATCATGTTAAAAATTGGGCCCACAAAATTATTTGGACTGTGATATTATTAGAGCATCTCCAGTGCACAGTATAATACAGAGTTCAGTACACTGTCACATCATTGTTTTATTATCTATACAAAACACTCACAATGCATTAAACTCTGCACAGTTTATTAGATTTCCACATCATCATTTTGTTTTTAATCACTTACAAATTGATAAGCTAACAATATATTTTTATAAGAAAACACTATAACAATTAGTTTGTATAAAAATATAAAATATTACTATATTACTGATGATACAGATACAAAACCTGTATCCATACACTCACTTCAAAGTATTCACAGACATCCAAACCAACTCCACAAGATGAGAGTAATGATGAATAGAAGTATGATAGCATGTCAGTCCATGTAAATACTTGTACAGTCAGTTAGTTAGCTTGTACTAGTTAGTTAGATAGCTTATACAAGTAGTATAAATAGATAGTCATATATCAACTCAATGTAACAATTTCATAATTCAATAATTCATTTCACCTTCAATGTGTTTTCTCTCAATTCACTATATGGTATCAGAGACAGCATCACCACAATGGTGGTGAATAACTGCTACTAACCATCATAACTAACCTTTTCCGGCCAAATAACTACCTTTCCACCACCACAACAACTTTTCCCGCCAAAATTTTTTGATCTCAAACCATCATAATCAACCGCAAACCACCACTATTCCGCACCAAAATTACTCCAAAACCATCATAATATATCAGAATCATCAAGAATCACCATAACTCAATCAAATCATCATCAATCTATCCCAATTTGTCAACTAATCAAACAAAATTCTGTTACAAATCAGTTACCATTCTCCATTAACAAAAGCTTCACCACAACACTAAACACCTTTCTCATACAACAATGGCACCATCAGAATCCAGTTCACAACAAACTGTTACACCACCACTTAATGATGTTTCATCACCACTCCATCCACTGTACTTCCACCCCAATGATCACCCAGGCATGATTCTTATCTCAAGAAAGTTAACAGGATCAGAAAACTACAACACCTGGAAGAGATTAATGTTAATAGCTCTTAGTGCCAAGAATAAGGTGAAACTGATCAATGGTGATTATGAGGAACCACCACCATCATCTGATCTCAGAGCACATTGGGAAAGAGCTAATGACATGTTGATTTCATGGATACTGAACACAGTCTCTGAGCAGATAGGTAATAATCTCACCTTCCTCAATTCTGCATCTGCCTTATGGAATGAGCTATTTGATCATTATTCTCAATTGGATAGGCATAGAATTTAGCAGTTAGCAAATGAAATTGTTGATCTTAAACAATCAAATGGTAAAGAAAATGGTGAAAGGGAACAGAGGAAAAGACTGGTTCAATTCTTAATGGGGTTAGATGATTGTTACACCAATATCAGGGGTCAAATTTTGCTAATGCAACCACTACCCAGAGTCTCTAAGGCTTACAGTATGTTGAGGCAAGAAGAAAAACAAAGAGAAGCACCAAAACAAACCCTTACAGTCCCTATTGCTTTGAACACATACAGAACCTATGCAAGCTCATCCAATCACTCAAGAAACACAACACCTCCCAACACCACTCCAGCTGAGAGAAGAAACAATTTTAGGAAAGGAATTTTTTGTGCTTATTGTAAGAAGGAAGGACATCCAAAGGAAGAATGTTTCAAACTACTTGGTTACCCTCCTGGCCATCCTCTACACAACAAATATCTTCCACCATCTCAGAGGACTACTCAAGGAAACAAGAACACTAGGTTTGTTCACATGGTTGCTAATGAATCACTCCAACCAATGGAATGCCCATTGGATGTTGTTGCTCCTTCTACTTCTGGGATTTCAGATGACTTGGTCAATGCTAGAATGGATCAACTTCAAAACCAGTTGAATCAAGTGCTTATCATGATGCAGAACACTCTTCCAAACAACTCTGATGGTTCTGCAACACCACATATGGCAGGTATACTTTCCTTCAAGACTGTTCCAATTCCTACAAAGCTTACTGGTGTGCATTCATTTAAAACTAGTGCTAGTATTCATTCATTCATTGCTTCAAATATCACCCAAACCACACTTCATATATGGATTATTGACAGTGGTGCCACATATCACATTTGCATATCATTATTACTCATGCATAACACCACAAAACACATCACACCAATAACTGTATCACTACCCAATGGCCAAAACACCAAGGTACATATAACTGGATATGTCAAACTTGGTCCCTCACTCACCCTCCACAATGTACTTTACATTCCAACCTTCACTTACAACCTTATCTCCATAAGCAGGTTACTTCACAAAACACTTTTTTCTGTCACCTTCACACATAACAAATTTACCTTTCAGGGCCATGATGGGAGGACTACTCATGGTACTCTTCATGGTGGACTCTATCTCCTCAACTCAACACCAACTCCAACCACTACACATCCTGTTATCCTCTCAAGCTCAAGCAAACCACACCTTTGGAATGCTAGGACGGGCCATACACCACTTTTTACACTCAAGAGAATCAATAGTCTTTCATTCATGTATCTTGTACTTCAGAAACTAGATGTAACATTTGTCCATTAGCTAAAAAACATGTTCTTCCATTTAATGTTAGTGAATCACATGCAAAATCAAAGTTTGACTTAGTTCACTTGGATGTATGGGGTCCCTACAAACATTGTACTATGAATAAATGCACATATTTTCTCACAATTGTTGATGATTACTCAAGGGCTACATGGACTTACTTTTTACCATCCAAACACCATGTTTTTTCCACCTTCAAAGTCTTTCATCAATCCATACTCACTCAGTTCAACACATCAGTTAAAGTCCTCAGAAGTGACAATGGCACAGAGTTCATTAACTCATCTTTTCTTAATTATACCCAAGAAAATGGTATCATTCATCAGACCTCATGTCCATATACACCTAAAAAAAACTCAAGGGTTGAACGAAATCACATACATCTACTAGAAATGGCAAGGGCCATACACTTTCAAGCTAACTTTCCTAAACATATGTGGGGTTACAGTCTTTTAGCATCCACCTATCACATAAACAGAATCCCAACAAGAGTTCTAAACAATCACAGTCCATACCAACTTCTATACAATAAAACACCATCATTAGATCATCTTAGAATCATTAGTTGTTTAACTTATGCATACCATCACACCACAGACAAATTCAATCCTAAATCTACACCTACAATCTTTGTTGGATACCCACACAACCAATAAGGATACCTCTTATATGACCTTCAAACACACAAAGTCATCACAAGCAGAAATGTACTCTTTGATGAAACAATTTTTCCATTTCATGCATCCCCAAAACCAACAAGTACATCTCAATCTCCCACTACAGACACCTCAAATCACATCAACATATCCCTTCATACACCTTCATCACACACCTCATCCATCTCAGAACATTCACAACCACTACATACACCCTCACCATCTACCCAAACACCCATTGCTGACACACAGACATCCCACTCAGCCACTAATCAAACACCAATTCACTCTCCATCATCCTCTCCACCTTCAACATCTCATGAACAATTTTCATCCAACAATACTCCACCATCTCTTGACCCTCCACCATCCCCAACAACAGCACCAAGCACTACCCCAACCACTATCCTACCCACATATCCAGTTACCACATCAACCCCACCTAATCCACCTCCCACTAGAGCTTCCACAAGACAAAAACATCCACCTACAAAACTTAAAGACTACCACTGTCATTTTCCAAAATCAACAATTCACAATCTCACAGTTTCAAAACACCACCACACGCACTACCTAAATTATTCCAACCTCACTCCTACATCTTTACACCACTGAACCAACCACATTTTTACAAGCATCCAAACATCCTAAATGGGTTGAAGCAATGAATAAAGAAATACATGCATTAGAACAGAATCACACTTGGGAGCATGCCTTATTGCCACAAGGGAACACACCAATTGGGAGCAAGTGGGTCTTCAAAATAAAATACCATGCTGATGGGACTGTAGAGAGATATAAAGCAAGGCTTGTATCCAAGGGCTACAACCAGAAGGAAGGAGAGGACTACAATGAGACCTTTGCTCCAGTGGCCAAAATGGTCACAGTCAGAACCTTACTTGCCATTGCAGTCCACAACCACTGGCTCATTGAATAATTGGATGTGAACAATGCATTCCTTCATGGGGATTTACATGAGGAGGTCTACATGACTGTTCCACAAGGCTATGACACCAACCTTCCACCCAATACTGTATGCAGACTCAAAAATTCCCTTTATGGCTTGAAGCAAGCCAATAGACAATGGTTTGAAAAACTCACCACTTTCCTCATCACACTTGGTTTCAAGCAGAGTTATATTGACACCTCACTCTTTACACTTCACAAAGATGGTCACTCTACAGTACTCTTAGTCTATGTAGATGACATTCTTCTAGCTGGAAGCAGTTCTCATCTCATCAAAGAAATCAATTGAATTGCTTACTCATGCTGCACTACTTGATACAAAACCATCTGCCACTCCTCTGGACCCAAATGTTAAACTCTCAGTGGACACTGGTGAACTCCTCTCTGATCCCTCTTCCTACAGGACTTTGGTTGGTAAATTACTATATTTAACCATCACAAGACCAGATCTTGCTTTTGCTGCTCAAGCACTCAGTCAATTCCTTCAACAGCCCAGAACTTCTCACATGAAAGCTCTCGTCAGGGTACTCAGATATGTCAAGCTCTCAATAACACAAGGTCTATTCTTCCCTGTACAGAGAAACTTATCTCTTTTAGCTTATTGTGACAGTGACTGGGCTAGTTGTCCTTTCACAAGGAATTCAGTTACTGGTTATGGTATTTTCCTTGGCTCAAGTCTTATCTCATGGCAATCTAAAAAGCAAATTGTAGTCTTTAGATCCTCCACAGAAGCAGAGTATAGAGCCTTGGCAGACAACACTTGTGAAGTTACTTGGCTTTAGTTTTTTCTTCAAGAGTTTCACCTTACAGTTCCAACTCCTACTCTAATAATGTGTAATAATGCTTCTTCTATTACATTGGCATCTAATCCTATCCATCATGCTAGAACTAAGCATATAGAAATTTATTGCCACTTTTTGAGGGACAAGATCATATCAAAGCTGGACAAATTCTACCCAAGTACATCTCCAGAAAGCAACAAGTTGCAGCATACTGAATAAAGGGCTTAGCAGACCTCTACACTACAACTGTGTAACACCCCCAATTTCGTGATATGCAGCGGAATTCAAACTGGGCATTACTTGATGGCACAACAGTCATAATAATATAAAACGATCTCTAAATAAGTCGTTTTAAAAAGGCTTTATCATTCAAATATATCAGAGTTTACAAAATAGGTCCCAGTTGGTTCCATTGTTTACAAAATACATCAATATAAAGTTTTTGATGTTTTGTGAATGATAAATTATTTATAGGCTTCTTGATCTTGTCCTTGTCCTTCTGTGCCAGCTTCCGACAATATGGACCTGAAATACATGCTTAAAATTGTCAACACAAAGGTTGAGTGAAATTCATAGAGTTTGTTAAATGGTTGAACACATTATGTTGGTAGTGTGAGTTAATTAGACTCACGCCAATGGTTTGAAAACAAAACAGTTATAATTAGACTAAGCATCATGCAATCGAGGCGTTAACGTGTTCCAAATTTAATTGGAGAAATTGTTGGTACGAGCCCTAATAGGTAAAATTGCCATTTTTACCTAATGTTACTCAAATATAGTGCGTTTGTTTGCCTTTAACGGGGCCAACACAAACGGATTCGTCAATCCCAATAGATCTATTCACAATATTCGCGCCCACTCTCACTAGTGATTAATGATTCATGATTTAGGGACTTAAGTTTGGCAAATGCGGTAACTTAGTGCTAATAAAACAATCAGATAAGAATACATTTTGAAAGCAAGGTGTTCGGTTTAAAATAAAGCATGTATCTCCCCCAAGGGTTTGTAAAACAATTAAGTAATAGAAAATTGGGCTATGAACTCACCGAGAGTTGACGATGTTAAGTGCTTTAACGGATGTGATGGATAAGTCGGAAAACTTTTACGCGCAACCTAAAAATGAAATGTTGCGACTTAAGTTTGGAATAATGTTTTAGGAAAACATAAACCATTCTATATATATTTCTATGTTGATCATGATGTAGCCAATTATCATTTGATGTTTATAGTAAGATCTTTAATATGTGAAAACGTATTTAGTTTATAGATATCGTACTACCGTTCGGGCCATCATAATTCAGAGGTCATGCAGTAAACGTTCGAGGAGCTAGGACACTTTAAATCGTAAATCCAGCAACTCGTCGATACGTTTTACTCAAATAAAACCCCTCACATGAAGCTCCCTACTATTGTAGCACTTGGTAGATACAACATATGTTTTGAGTGAAGATTGTTATATCATAAAGTTTATCATGCTTTTAGTAAATATCTAGTTTTTACAAGTTCTCATTGTTTACTAGTGATTACAACTTATTAATATGTTCTAGAATGAAGTTTTGGTAAAAATCGTCTTAAAAGGGTAAAATGGTCATTTTTTCGTTAATTATTGATGATTCGGACCAGAAGTACCATTTACTTTTGGACAGACACGGCATTAAGCTATTTGGCGTTTCTAGGTTTTCGCTAACTTCTTTTGACTATAACTTTTGACTCGTTTGTCCGTTTCGGGTGATTCAAGTTGCTATGTTTACCTTTTTATCTTGACTACCATATTATGTAAGTTAAAAAGTCCATATGTAACTGGTTTTAATGGTCTTAAATGTATAGAATATGACTAGTTTACTAGTTTGTTACATTTACGATAATATGTGAATTAAAACATGTGATTGAGTATATGTACATCATGAATCAACATAGTAACTATATATATAGCATGAAATTGTTAAGATTATGAATAAATAATATGAGATGATGGTGGTGATAAGTTGCTTACAACTTTTGGCTTTCACTTAAGAAATGAGTAACTTAGTAAGGATAGGACTTTAATTGATCACTTAAGACTTCGGATTGAGCTAGCTTTCTACACCTTGGTACCCTTGCAATCTTGAAGAGTTGGTGATGAAGTAATAAGTGACTTGAGTGGATCTAAACTCAAGAAGATCACTTAAACTTGCTAGAGATTTGATGTAGTAACTTCATACTTGAAACTTCTTTGCATAAACTTGGAGTTTAAAGATCAAATTATGGAAGATATGATGGTTTGATGATATGAACGTCCCAATTCAGTTTATGAGGGTGTTTAGGATGTATTTCACTTGCTATTTATAGGAGGGTAAGTTTGTTTAACCATATATTGGGTTAAATGTTAACCATGGTTAAGTTAGGACACATGTAATGATCTAAATGAACCATGGTTAGGATTAAGCCACCACTATGGTGACTCATACCATAAGAGGCGGTCACATATGTGTGACAAAGCCTAGATGATAAGTTTTGATAATATCTTGAGTTTAGAGTAAGATTTGGTTCCGTTAAATGCCAACCGTAAGTCGTTTAAGCCATAAAACGTAAAACCGGTATCGTAAAAATACGAAACTTGCAGGAATGATGAGACTCATCATTATACTCCATCAGAAAAGAACAAAATTTCAGCAAAATGACCGTGAATTTATTTAGAGTAGACTAAAATTAGTCTATAAGTGATATGAGATGTCAAACTTTGGTTTTCGTCACACGTGGGATAACTTAACAGTTATATGTGAAGTCTAAAAGTTACGCGATTTAAGCAAAAATATAGAACGTACGAGTTTAATTTCTTTATGGTCAAAGGAGGAGGGAAATATGTTTGACTTTTCCAAAAAATGTAAAAGTGTCAAAAACATATTAGAAACACAGTGCAGGAATGGTTAAGTCTGGATCTAAGTAGATTTGTTTAAAACGTAAGTTTAGTCTTTTACGGCTCAGGGTTTATTTGGTAACATTTAAATGAAATCTTAAAAATTCTTAAATTAATCATGAGTGATCTAAAAATTAATCTGATGTGAGAAAAATTGTCAGTGTTGATTTTCGTTATGCGCGTGATGTTTAAATGGTGTTCCGACCAAAATGAAACTTTAAAACGATGTTTTCTTAATAACTTTTGCGAAAATGATCTAACGATTGTCAAACTCTCAGGATATTACTAAAATAATTTAACTTACGAGAATGTGAAATAAAAATTTTACCGGATGAATAGTGAAAGTGAATAATAAAAGTGAATAGTAAATTCTCGAAAATGAAAAGTAACCTGAAAATGCGGGTGGTTACACTCTCCCCCCCCCCCCCCCCGTTGGAGAAATCACGTCCTCGTGATTTAATTGTTACTTGATGGTGATGCTCCTTCAAAAAGGTGAGGGTACTTTCGACACATTTGGTCTTCTCGTTCCCATGTAAATTCTAGACCACGTTGTGAGTTCCAACGAACTTTGACAATTGGTATTCGACTCTGTTTTAGTTGTTTGACCTCTCGGTCCAAGATCTCCACAGGTTGTTCAATGAAGTGTAGATCGTTGCTGAGTTTGAGTTCATCGAGTGGAATAACAAACGATTCATCGGATAAACATTTCTTTAGGTTGGATACATGAAAAGTGGGATGTACATTGCTGAGTTCCGATGGGAGCTCAAGTTTATACGCCACTGGACCAACCCTAGCTAGGATTTTGAATGGACCTGTGTATCTTGGGTTTAGTTTTCCAGGTTTACCGAATCGTATGACACCTTTCCAAGGTGAGACTTTTAGCATAACCTTGTCTCCAACTTGGAATTCCAAAGGTTTGCGTCGTACATCAGCATAACTCTTTTGTCTATCTCTTGCTTTTTGTAACTGATTTTTGACTTGTATGATTTTCTCTGTTGTTTCACGAATAAGTTCTGGACTGGTGAGTTGAACATCTCCCACTTCGGCCCAGCAGACAGGCGATCGGCACTTTTGACCGTAAAGTGCTTCAAAGGGTGCTGCCTTGATACTCGCGTGATAACAATTATTGTAGGAGAATTCGACCAATGGTAAATGGTTATCCCATCCTTTTCCAAAGTCTATTATACAAGCTCGAAGCATGTCTTCCAGCGTTTGAATGGTTCGTTCACTCTGACCATCGGTTTGAGGGTGATACGTTGTACTGATGTCTAGGTTTGTTCCGAAGGCGTCTTGGAGTGACTGCCAGAAGTTTGAGGTAAATCTACCATCTCGGTCAGATATGATAGAGATTGGTGCACCGTGTTTTGAGACTATTTCCTTGACATAAAGTCGAGTCAACTGATCCATCTTGTAAGTCTCTTTGATGGGTATAAAGTGTGCGGATTTTGTCAGACGATCCACTATGACCCAGATGGAGTCATAACCGTTTGAATGGTTCGTTCACTCTGACCATCGGTTTGAGGGTGATACGCTGTACTCATGTCTAGGTTTGTTCCAAAGGCGTCTTGGAGTGACTTCCAGAAGTTTGAGGTAAATCTACCATCTCGGTCAGATATGATAGAGATTGGTGCACCGTGTTTTGAGACTATTTCCTTGACTTAAAGTCGAGTCAACTGATCCATCTTGTAAGTCTCTTTGATTGGTATAAAGTGTGCGGATTTTGTGAGACGATCCACTATGACCCAGATGGAGTCATAACCGTTGGATGTCTTTGGGAGTTTAGTGATAAAATCCATTGTGATTCGTTCCTATTTCCATATCAGAATCTCGGGTTGTTGTAAGATACCGAATGGTTTTTGGTGTTCGGCCTTCACTTTGGAACAAGTAAGGCATTTACTGACGTAGGTGGCAATGTCAGATTTCATGTTTGGCCACCAATAGAGTAGTTTTAGATCATGATACATCTTATCAGATCCTGGATGTACGGAATATTTGGATTTATGGGATTCAAGCATGATTAAGTCTCGTAGGCCACCATAAAGTGGTAACCAGCTTCTTCCTTGGAAGCATAAAGTTCCGTCGGAACGGGTTTCAAATTTCTTTTGTATCATGCCGTCCAATTTCGCCTTCTCAATATCTTGTTATTTTACCGCTTCGGCTTGAGCATTGAGTATTTGAGCAGGGAAATTTGAATTGATGGTTAGGACTAAAGCTCGAACTCGTAGAGGTTTAACCCTTTCCTTCCGGCTCAGGGCATCTGCTACTACGTTGGCTTTTCCCGGATGATAGCGAATGTCGCAATCATAATCACTCAGTAGTTCCAACCATCGTCGTTGCCACATGTTTAATTCCTTTTGATCGAGAATGTGTTGGAGACTTTTGTGGTCGGTAAACAAAGTACATCTAGTACCGTATAGATAGTGTCTCCAGATTTTAAGTGCAAAGACTACTGCTCCTAACTCCAAGTCATGAGTATTGTAGTTTTCTTCATGTTTCTTGAGTTGTCGTGAAGCATAAGCCATGACCTTTTCTCGTTGCATGAGTACGACTCCTAATCCTTGGTGTGAAGCATCGCAATAGACTACAAACTCTTCGATCCCATCTGGCAATGCTAGAATAGGGGCACTACAAAGTTTTTGTTTTAGGATTTGGAAAGCTTCTTCTTCATCTTCGTTCCAGGTGTACTTTTTGTTTTTCTGAGTTAGCGTAGTCAAAGGTTTGGCTATTGAGGAAAATCCCTCAATAAACCTTCGATAATAACCGGCCAAACCTAGAAATTGACGAATTTCCGTAGGTGTTGTAGGTGTTGGCCAATCCTTGATAGCCTCAATTTTAGCGGGATCAACATGCAGACCCATGCTATCGATAACATGCCCAAGGAATTGTACTGACTGAATCCAGAATTCACATTTAGAGAATTTTGCGTACAACTTCTCTTTCTTGAGCAAATCTAAAATCGTTCTCAAATGATCTTCATGTTCTTCTTCGCTTTTGGAGTATATGAGAATATCATCAATGAATATTATCACGAACTTGTCTAAGTAAGGCTTACATACCCGATTAATGAGATCCATGAATACTGCTGGTGCATTCGTCAAGCCAAACAGCATTACTTGGAACTCGTGATGACCATAGCGAGTTCTAAAGGCTGTTTTTGGAATGTCTTCTTCTCGAACCTTAACTTGATGGTAACCCGATCGAAGGTCTATTTTTGAATAATAGGTCGAACCTTGTAGTTGATCGAATAGATCATCGATTCTTGGCAAAGGGTATTGGTTCTTTATGGTTAATTTGTTTAGCTCACGATAGTCGATACACATTCGTAACAATCCATCTTTCTTTTTCACGAACAAGACGGGAGCTCCCCAAAGTGAGGAACTAGGTCGGATAAACCCCTTGTCCGAAAGTTCTTGTAGTTGATTGGCCAGTTCTTGCATCTCGGATGTTGCAAGTCTGTAGGGTGCGCGGGCCACTGGCGCCGCTCCTGGTACTAAATCAATTTGAAACTCTACTTGGCGAGATGGAGGAAGTCAGGGTAAGTCTTCAGGGAAAACTTCAGGAAATTCACGAGCGATAGGAATGTCTTCAAGTCGTTTTTCTTTGGATTCCTTCTCGGTAACATGAGCTAGAAATGCGTAACATCCTTTTTCAATGTACTTCATGGTTTTCATACATGAGATGATGTTTAAGCGAGTTCCACTTTGATCACCACGGATGACCAAAGTTTCATTGTTACAAGGAATGTGAACAACTTTTTCGCCACAGATGATGTTGGCTCGATGTTTTGACAACCAATCCATGCCAATAACAACATCGAAACTTCCAAGTTCGATTGGCATGAGATTGATGCTGAATGGGTGATCTAAAAGGTTGAGGGTACAGTTTTGGAGTACATTATTGGTGTTTACTAAGTTTACATTGGCTAATTCAATACTATAGTGAGTATCCATAGTGGTTGGTGCAATATTAAGTAAAGGTGCAATTTTGGAAGATATAAAGCTCATATCAGCATCGGAATCGAATAAGACCTTAACAAGATGATTATTGATTGAAAACGTACTAGTGACTACGTTCGGGTCTTGTTGAGGTTCACCGTTGCCCATAACATAGGCTCTACCACGAGCATCTCCGCCTTGTAGGCCACGGTTTTGAGGACAATTGGTTTTGACATGTCCTTTCTCCCCACACCCGAAACATGTAACTATCGGTTGAAGATTAGCTCCAGTAGCCACAACATTGCTTCTACAGTCTTTAGCAAGATGTCCTGGTTTTTGACACTTGCGACACTTGGCTGGGCAAGGACCCATATGATGGTAGTTGCATTTATTGCACTTTGGGTAGGTTCCACCATAATTTCCTCCAGCTGGTGCTGCAACATAAGCCGTTGAGGCTTCTTGTCTTTTGTTTTGTTGTTGATGGTGTTGAGTGTTACGATTTTGGTTGTTGAAAGTGTTTCTTTGGTTGTTATCCCATTGTCGTTTGTTGTTGTTGTTTCGGTTGTTATTTTTGTTGGTATGGTTGTTGTTATTACGGTAGTTGGTGTTGTTGGTGGTAGTGTTGTTATTGAGATTTTGTCTTTGGGTAGCTCCTGTTCAAACCACTTGATCCATGAGACTTCGAGACATTCGCATAGCATCATCAAGTGACTTTGGATCAAACGATGTCACGTTTCCCTGGATGATAGGCGTAAGTCCCTAGATATATCTCTATAATAGCTTTTCAGTTGTTGGAACCATTGATGGACATAGTATTGCCAATTCTTGAAATTGGTGATTGTAAGTAGTAATGTCAACACCCTTGAGAACATGGTTCCAGAACTCCACTTCCAATTTCTGTATTTCACTACGAGGGCAATACTCCTTGATCATTAAACCCTTTAGAGCATCCCAAGAGATTTTATAAGCACTCATGATGCCTATTGGTTGAGCAACTGCATTCCACCATGATAATGCCTGATCCAGTAGTGTACAAGTGGCATATTGAACTTTGTCACTTTCAGCGCATTTGCTGATTGAGAACACAGACTCCATTCTTTCAAACCAACGAGTTAAACCCACGGCTCCTTCTGAACCTTTGAAATTTGTGGGTTTGCAACTCATAAATTCTTTGTATGAGCAACCTCTAGTTGCATTAGCTGCGGCAAGCCTAGCAGCTTCAGTGGCAGCGGCAGCGGCGGCTGCAGCGACTTCAGCGGCAGCGGCGGCTTCAGCGGCAGCGGCGGCTTCAGTGGCTGCGGTTATTGCAGCAGCGGCAGCGGCGGCTTCAGCAGTGGCAACTTCAGCGGCTATGGCTGCTCGTTCAGCGTTAATTGCTGCATTCACTCGGGTAGTAATCATTCGCTCAATGGCAGCTGGAGTCATTGGTTGAGGTGCTTTAGCTTTCTTTGGCGGCATGATTCTATCAAAAAGAGATATCAAGAGTTATAAAAAGACCATGATTTTTGATGGAAGGTTAGAAATAATAATGTTTGGAGTTTTAGACCATAACACATGATAGCATAAAACAATGGTTTTTATTCACATAACGTTGATTGATTTACAAAATCGAAACCTATTACAAGCTTCTTCAAAATTTACTAACTGAAACTTTCAGTTTAGTAATTACAACGCTTTACTACTGCTAGCTATTACATGAGTTACATAGAGTTTTCTAACTGATTCTAATCAGTTTAGAAGTACAAAAGTTAACTAGTATTATCACACTAGTCTAAGATTGGCTGAACGAATCGATGTTTCCATATACGGCTAGAACATCGATGCTATCACTTAAACGGTTTTCTTCGACCTCTTTTTGATATATCTTTTGTTGCATGGCATTCATAGAAGATTGCATGTCATACAACTCATTCCGAAGACAATATCGGTCGAAGTTAGCCAAGTCCAGTCGAATCTCTGCCGTGTTTAAGCGATTTCGCAGCTCTTGAATCTGTGCCCCGTCTTGGCATTGGATTCTTTCCACTCTTGATAATCTATTTTTCATGTCTTCCCATCCAGTTATTGGATTGAAGACGGTCTCTCCAACATAATTCAAGTCATCCTTCACATAACTCATATCTAGTATGAATAAGTCCAGGCGTTGACGAGCATGGATGGCCTTGGTTTTGGCCGCAATGACAAAGGATTCTTGTTTATTCATTTGCCATGCCATTCCTTGAACCTTATGTTGAGTTAGGTCCAGATGTTGTTTCAAGCGATATAGTTCGTATTGTCCAGAATTTATGAAAGCAGGTATCATTGTGGATGACCCGCCGACTTCATAGGTGGATGTTGGTCCTTGAGTAGGGTTAATAGGATTAGGTTCGGAAGATGTTTCTGAGGCAGGAGGTGGGGATAATGGTGCTACACCATATACATAGTTTGCCTCTTGATCATCCTCGGATTCAACCCAATCTTGAAGATTATATTCAGGAGAATCTGGTACAATCAGATCCTCTTCTTCTTCGTCGTCCATATCTTCGTATGGTTCATCTTCGTAATCGATGGCATCGAGGTAGTCATCATTGATATCAGGAAAATCAAGTTTCAGAATATTTGGAATGTTTGGAATTTGTTCGGGTGATACCGGAACATAATCGGGAGATGCAGGTACATATGATAAGGTTTTAAAAGGTACCATTTTGAGGGGTCGTTTTAGTCCTTATTTGATCACTTTTGTATCCGTTATTGCTTAATATCGTTCCTTTTCACTTTTTAGGTCTCTTGAAGGCAAAATGCTGGAATGGCACTTATTTGGACGAAAAGGCGCGAATATATGAAGAAAATGGCTAAAGTCAAAATCGAGACACTCACAGCTGCTGAAATTAGAAGGCGACGGCGTCAGGTGCTAATGGCGACGCCGTCCCAAAATTGTTGTGACGGTCCAGAACCCAAAACTCGTATTTTCAAGCGACGACGTCCAGTTGTAAAAGAGTAGGCCGTCGCTACTCAGACGGCCTAGATGCAATCCAGACGACGTCAGAAGCTGAAGAGGACGGCGTCACGGGCATAAGGTGACGCCGTCGCAAGGTTAACGTGGCCAAGACGAAACCCTAATGGCGGCGACACGACGGTGTCACGAAACATAAGGTGACGCCGTCGCATATGTAATCTTATATATAGAATCCGAATTTTTCAGTTTTAAGAGAGTCTTTTTGGAGTGAAATCTAAAACCGAACCTAAGGTGTCTTGTACAGTATTTTATGGTTTTAAACCCTATCTTACATCAAGATAAGTATTTACTTCATTAATTCAATTATGTATTTGATTATTTGTGTGTATGCTTGCATGTTTTCCATGTCCGGCTAATTTATTTGTGTGTTTGCTTAGAAAGTATGAAACTTAATTATTGAATATTGATTGGTTGTTTCTTATCTTAGTTGATTAATGATCAGGTAATGCGATAGGTCATTCGTTGTGTACTTAATGCATGATTCATCTTTGTGAACCTTAGAATATAATTACCTGAGTAGTTGTAGGCTAAACCATCCAAAGAGTGCCTTAGAGTAAGAGTTTATCATCCCTAGTGGGTTTGTAGACGAGACCCTTTGGTAAGTTCAAAGAGTTAGGGAGAAACGCATACCCTACAACTTTAGACACACAACGCAACTAAGAATAAGACGTGACAACTCAACCATCAATAGGAGATAATTAAGGAGTAGTACAACCTAAGTAAACACATCTTTAAACTATCATATGAGCACACATTAATTAGACATAGACTCCCACAACCTTAGTTTAGATAATTAGATAATAGTAGAGTAATCGGTAGAAATACCAACCCCCCAAATCCAATACCCGAGATTCGTACCTTTCCATTTCATAAAACATAAAAAGATAAAAAATAATCTTCCTCAACCTTAACCTTAGCGTAGTAACTCCTTACTAGCATTCCTATTCCCCTAGAGAACGATATCAATACCCGTGGCTTACCCTAATTACTACACTACAACGATTAGGTTCACTGCCTAGGGTGTTATAAAACTTGCTTGAAGAAAAGGAAGTTTCCTTGACCCCGAACGACGCGTGTAGCGTTATCAAGTTTTTGGCACCGCTGCCGGGGAATAGAATAGCTAGTTAGTAGTCCACATCGTTTAGGTTCTTTGCTTGATTCCTATCAAGTAAACTTTTTTTTCATTTTTAGCTTCCTCTTAGTCTATCCCCCTTCTTCGTAACCTTTGTTCGTAATCTCATCACTTTTCATCATGGAAGGTGATAACCCACTACCATTCATCAACCCACCACCAAATGACCCGCCAAGAGCCCGTACTCTTGGTGAATACTCAAGACCAAGCCACCTAGGCTATAGGAACACCATTGAGCTTCCCGACCAAGCCCAAACTACGGCCCTGCGATCCGACACCATCCGGTTGGTGCAAAACGGATGTGCATTCCATGGACTTCGTTCCGAAGATCCAAATCAGCATCTGAGGGATTTCCTCAAAATTGTCGATTCCATCGACCTTGATGCTACTACTCGGGAGACCACGCGCCTGCGTCTCTTCCAATTCTCTCTACGGGACCAAGTTAGTAATTGGCTTGAGCGACTTCCCGCCGGCTCCATCTCAAGTTGGGATGATCTTACCTCTCGCTTCCTTGCTCAATTTTTCCCACCGGGGAGAACCACTAAGCTTAGGAATGACATCTTGATGTTCCAACAACGTCAAGGTGAATCTCTCTACGAAGCATGGACCCGATTCAAGGACTTACTTCATAAAGTCCCTCATCACGGCATTGATCTTTGGCTCCAAGTCCAAATCTTTTATGATCATGTCAACTTCCCCACTAAGCGATCCATTGACCAAGCGGCCGGTGGAAAACTTAGTGATCTCACCGCGGAAGAATCATGGGGTATAATAGAGGACCTCGCCCTCTATGATAACGAAAGTTGGGATGACCCCCGTGAGCTGCCCAAAACCGTTAAGGCAATCTCCTTGCCTCCTTCCGACCGTAGGATGATCGAACTTGAAGATCAAGTTAGATTCCTCATGAGCTCATACGAAACTCCTAAATCTTCACACCATGTGAACAAAGCTTCTTCCTCGTGTGAGCCGTGTTGTGATCCTCATAACACGCGCAATAGCACTCGCTCCCCAGAACATGCTTCCGTTGACTACGCATCCTCACGTATTAATGGAACGGGAGGAAGATTCCCTACAATACCCGGACCTAGGAATTTCAATGAAACCCGAGAGGCATGGAAAGGCAAGCCCGACTTCTACTGGGGACAAACCAAAGAATTCACCTCAAATGATTTCTCATGGCCCCCACCTAACGGTCCTAACCAACAAAACGTCGAAGGGATGTTGCAAAACCTAGTTGCATCCCAAGAAACCCAAATGGCTAAGCTCTCGGACCGCTTTAACCATCAACAAGCCGAGATGGATAGGAAAATAGACAACCTTTTGAAAGCCATAGCTAATAGTGATAAGAAGGTTAGTGCTATCTCAACTCCCGAGCCTTCAGGTATAGAGATTAAGGATCCAAGCAAGCTAACTAAGCATGTCCAATTCGTCAATACCATCGCCTTAGTTGAACCTAATGAAACAAATGACGAAGAGGACTATACACTTGTGGATGATGAAATACCCGAGGAAGTAGATGAAGTAGACATTGACTATCTCAACAAATTTCCTACGGAAGAAGAACTATCTCGCCACCCTCACTTAGTGCGTGACCTCCGTCACATGTATGTTAGGAAAAGTCCTCGAATCAAGTTTGGGAACCCTTGGAATCTTAACATACCATGTGTCATAGGACACCTTTTTGTGGCAAAAGCCTACATTGATCGCAAGTCCCCAATCAACATAATGACTAGCACCCACTACAATTGGATATTGAAGAAACCTATTCCAACTAGGCAAGACCCCAATGATCCTAATGTTAGTTGCAATTTTCTTGGTAGAATTAAGGGATTGCCCGTTTATGTAGGTAGTTTCGCGTTTCCTACGGACTTCATAATTGTGGAGGATATTAGCACGGCCATAGACCCTAGCTTGTCCCATGTTATTCTAGGAAAACCTTTCATAGAAAGCACCGGGATGACCTATGACCCCTCGTTAGGAGTAGTGCGATTCAAGAATGAGACCGATGACATAGCTTACCAAATGCCGTTTAAGATTGAGAAGTTTTCATCACTCTCTAATGATGAAAAGGAACTTAAACTGTCGGTCTATTATAGGAATGATGAGGATAGGGAAAAAGGTGTTGATTATGTTATGGCTAAGATTTTCGGATTCTATAAGGATTGCTTGAGCCTAGGACCGGAATATAGGACCGATTGGGGAGAGGATGAACTCTTAGAGAAATGTATGTTAGGGCACTTCTACAACATGGAATCCCCCATTAGAGACCGTCAAGAGGGCGGTAATGAGAAAACGTAGGAGCACGACTATGAGTCTAGCTACAAGACTCTTAAATAAAGAAAAACGCTTCGTGGGAGGCAACCCATGCTTAATTGTTTGCTTGTTAGTGTCATATATCTTTTATTAATTGTTTATCCTCATGTTTGAATTTGTAAAAATGCTTTATTTTGTTTTTAACCTCGTCTTAATTGCATATAAAGGTATTTTACATAAAGGATAAGTGTAGGGAGGATTACACACGTTTTCAAAAGAAACGTAAACATGAGAATAACAATTAACTAAAAGATATTTATGTTTGTTTGTTCGAGTCAAATGCTTGTATCGAGTCATAATGAATGTTTTGCAGAAATTTTTCCAGATTCTAAAGATGTAAATTTTCCAGAATTTTTTTCAGAAAATCGCAGACCAGTTTTTGTCAGGATAACCTGACGGCATCAGGATTGCAACCTGACGGCGTCAGGAAGGAGTAAAAACATCAGATTACTTTTTTTTCTCGTTTTCTGAGCTACTTATAAATTTTTGGAATTTTCCAGGTCTTAATTTTCTTAGAAATTCTGTAAACATCCATTCCACAAGCATTATATCCTAGTTTAAATCGAATCTTATATATATTATTACCGCCGATTTTACGCGAAGGTTTCGTTTGTTTTCTTCAAGTATGCAGGTTTAGTTTGTCAAGAAGAAGTTACATAAGATTGGAAGGAGCTTTTCATGCAATAATTCTTCTTGAAAATGATTTAACCACCACTTTACACGGATCCTACCGAGCTAATCAGGGGAGTACTAGTTTCTTTCGTTTTTGATTACCTTCTTTTATCATAACTTTGATACTTTCGGGGAACATTGGGGACAATGTTCAGTTTAAGTGTAGGGAGGGAAAATAAAACGGGAACTTTGAAACTATGCTTATCATTGACTATTTGCTTTGTCCAATTGTGATTGTGTAATAAACCATGAGGAAATGTCGGTTAGGGTAATTTTGGCACCAAATTTAAAATTTTTTATGACATATAGGAGTGGGCCATTAGTCTTAACAAAAGCGTCTCACGGATAGGAAGTTATATGACTAGCACAAAACCCTTTACCACTTAAATTCCACAAAAAATGTGAGGATCGCCCTTAGATTAGTAGGAATTAAAAGCATTCATCTTCAATGCTTAGAGTGTGAACCGGTAGTATATTAGATTCTAGAACTTGTTTTGTGATGCATTCAGAGATCGCAAGTGAGGCTACACTTGTGTAGTTAGGAATAACTAAATGATAAGAGGCATTAGGATAACCCTTGTTTGATACCTGTAATATAATTACTTCTTCCATATCGGTTGAGTAATTCCCCCACACCCTTTGCGTTGTACTCATCTTTAGTACACGATACCCCTAGTTAACCCCTCAGAGCCTATCCTTTTCGCGGTTCTCGTGATGTTTCGGTTTTTCCGGAATATCAATGAAGAGCATTGTTTACACCCCACCCCCAAATATATACCCAAATCGCCTTAGCCTACCCCTTATGCACTCACTTTTAGTGCAAATGTTTGTTATCACCCTAAACCCTTAGTTCAATTATCTAGTTGCTTGCATAAGTTGCTAAGTCGAGTCATATCCTTTGTATACAGTTTTGGGACGATTGGGATTCATGGGAAAAGTTAAAGTTTATGAAATGACGGGAAGGGAACGTTAAATTCAAATTCCCTTTGTTTGCGTAATAATGTACCGCAAGTGTTTTGATCTTTTCGATTCAGGTCAAATTAGTGTTAAGAGTAATAAAAACTCAAGTGTATGGACATGCCTGGAAATCCCTAGTATTTTGATGTTATCTTAGAGGATGGTAGAGTAAAAGTGTATGAAAAAAAAAATAGAAAAA